>PHWZ01000055.1:0-123428 GCA_004379285.1 Botryotinia calthae
CCCATACTCCACCCTCTCCTCCTGCACCCCCCCAATCCCCACCCCCATCTTCCCATCTCCCACAGCCACATCCCTCACCCTCTCATCCAACAAACTATCTCCCGGTCTCGTCTTCCAGGGCTTCGGTCCCCCCTTCGCAAAAAGCAATTCAATCTCCTCGAGCGTCTTGCACGCGGTCTCAGGATACGTAAAAAACGCCTGCACGGCCGCCGCAAAACACAAGACCCCAAAAATAATAAAAAGCTTCCAACTAATATTCTGAAACGCGCTGGGGATAAACAATCCAATTGCGAAGTTGAACAGCCAGTTTGCTATCGACGCAAGTGCCATTCCCGTGGCGCGTGTTTCAAGCGACCAGACTTCCGCAGCGTAGACCCATGCAATGGGTGCGAGAGTTACGGAATAGAGTAGCACGAGAAGATAGCAGAAGGCGATGACGGTGTAGGCTGGAGAGCCGGAGACTTGCACGCGCACGCTGAGGTTGCCGTCCAGACCGTCGGGGAGGTAGGTACCGTAGGAGCCGAGGATGCCGCCTACGACGAACATGCAGATACCCATTCCTAGGGCGCCGTAGATCTGGAAGTTTGGGTTAGAGGATTATTGCGTTTGTTTGAGAGAATAGTTTTGATTGATAGGAAAGGGTGTGCTTACGAGTAAGGGCCTTCGACCAGTTTTATCAATAAAGAAAAAAGTTGCTGCAGTCCCGATGATAAAAATCGCATATTGAATTCCAGACGAGACAAGCCCGATGTTTCCCGTCAAACTAGCCATTTCGAAAATATAAACCACGTAGTATGTCATGACATTCGCACCGCTCAATTGTTGCCATGCTTGCACAGACGTACCAGCTAACGTGCGCTTCCACATTCCGTTTTTGAAGAATCGTCTCCATCCCTTCTGACCTTCACGTTCGGCGGCAAGAATGGTGGTGATTTCCTCCCATTCGGCAATTACAAGTGGATCGTTGATATTACCACCTGCTTGGATATCTGCCAGGATCGCGATAGCTTCTTTTTCGCGTCCGACTTTTGCTAGCCAGCGAGGTGAGCGAGGAAGAAATGGGATACCCATCATGAGAATAACACAGGGAATAAACTGCATAGCCCATGCGGTACGGAATGATGCTGTGGGGGTAGACTTGATGAAACTGCATCCATATCCGACGAAATACATGATGAAGATGCCCCATTCAATAGCCCATTGTTGAATAACGATGATAGATCCTCGACTCTCTTTCTTGGCAATTTCGGCGAGGTATACAGGTGCTTGCGAGGAAGTGATGCCTACACAGATACCATTGATGAAACGACCAGCGACTAACATTCCAATTCCATTACAGGAAGTTTGGAGAGCGGTGCCTAGTAACCACCAGATACAAGCGAAGAATAAAGAGTCTCGACGACCATACTTGTTGGATACGGGTCCGGCCATGATGGCACCGATTACTGAGCCACCAGCCAAGGCGGAGCCAATACCTCCTTGAACGACACCTTGAGGATTGTTGAAGTAGTCTATATATTGGCTGGTACCGATAATGGCCGACATAGATGAAATGTCGAAACCAAACCTAGATACACTTCGTTAGATCCGTTGTTCATATTCTGAATATCCAGCTGTGGGTTGTGGATTGTGATTTTAGCGCTTACAGCATCCCACCGACAGTGGCGATAGAAGCCAGAAAGTAGACATTGTTGATCTTTGGGAAATGCACCATTTTGAGAAGTAAAGACCCATGAAATCTTTCTTTCCTGGAGAGAGTGGAAGTAAAAAGATGAGATATTCACTCATCTTTATATAATGATAACATCGTATGGGCCATTTGCATACTTTACTCAAGACTATACACGGAATTTATGGGACACCCCACGCAGAGACTCCCCAAAGATGAAATATCGTGTGTCATTGGTGCGCATATTACTTTCCACGATGTCTATCCTATATGAAGTTGAGATCTTCGGGAAGGGGTTTTTTTGTGCCGTACTATGTTTCTTTAGGATGAAGGTTGATTAGAGCCTGTGCTTCCACCTACAATCCACATATTGAGTAATGTCGAATCACGATGAACTTCGGAAGCATCGAATCACTTATAACTTCAGATCGGGCCGTTAGCCAGGCCCGATTTTCTCTGCTTGTTCATAGGAGCGCATGCATGTGATATGGCTCAACGCTGACGTATAATTGTGCGGGCTTCAGTAAATTGTTTGTTGTGGAGATGTTGGGGCAATGCTCCAGGTTTTTTTGAGAGCGTGAATCTTGGTTTGGGGTCTCCAGAGAAATTGAAGTTCAATGGGTCCACAATATGTGGGTATGTGTTTCGTGAATACCACGGCAATAACGAGCGGCATCGCCAAAAGTAGAATTTCGAAACTTCACATGTAAATGCGATCCATAATTTAGTATCTGGCACAGGTTTTGAAAGGTACGGCTATCTAATGAAGGGTGACATTGCAACTCATGTCGGTAAATCTCACAGGCGCGTCGGCCAATAGACATAATATGTGACGTAGGTTCCGTACGATGCGTAAGCATAGTTGTGGATCCTCACGGCCAGTACCATGTCGAATCTGATGATTACATGTGTGAATTCCAAATTCTGTGTTGCACCAAAAAGACCAAAGGAGAAACGCATATCAAATGTTTTAATCATTATATATCAATTATAAAGCAACTGCTCACTGCTGCATCCGACATGGAACTAGGCATAATTGTTGTTCACTCGGACAGAACGCGTTTGGCGGGGGCAGTGAAATGATTGTCCACATTGGAAAAGCGGATACCGAAGTGTTCTATCTTCAATAACTATCAAAATCAATGACGCCTTCTTACTCCAAGTCTATTGAGAATCTTTTTCGTAATGAGTCGCCATAGTAATAAAATATTATAGGACTTGGGGCAATCGCAACACTCAAAAATGCAAAAATGCTAAGTCCCCACCCAACTCCAATATTGTCCAAAATGCTTGGCGTAATTAGAGGTACAATCCCTCCGAAAAGACTTCTAAAAAACGCTCCAGCTGCGATGGCACTTGCCGCATATTTCTCGAAACTATCGATGTAATAATTCTGTACGGTATTGAAAATAGCGACTTGTCCAATGCCATAAAAGAAAGTAGCGATGAGTGTGAAGGCCCAGTGTACGTGGTACTCCACCATCCAGGCAAACGAAAATAGTGTGATGGGAATTAAAACTGAGCCGATGTTTGCAAGGGGAAGACGAAATTCAGGTTTTGCTTCACCCTTGTTTTTGCGTGTAAGGTGATTCCGGATATCGTCGATTCTCGGAACTAGGAATCTTACTGCCGAGAGAAACCCAAGTCCTGGGGCAAGATATACAAGTCCTACTTGAACAGTGCTGAACCCATATCCATCGCCATAGATTCGTGAAAATTGGGTATAAAGACTATATGTTGTGGCGAAAATAAGAGCTTGATACGTTGACATAATCAAAACTATAGGTTGAGTGAATAGTATCTTGAGCGGTCGATGAACTGCTTGAATAGCTTTCGATGAAAACGGTCTCAAATCTTCTCCTTCAAAATAATATTCAACATCTGCGCATTCTTCAAGCTCCTTCTTTCGATGAGCAAGAAGAATAGGAACATAGGTTTCGTGCAGAAAAAAATATACACCAGCGAAAACAACACCGCATATCATCAACAAGATCCAAAATAGCCATGGCCATTCCAAATTTTGCAGAATAACGCCACCAATCAGAGGCCCTATTGTCGGTCCCAAAAGTGGCCCCAGGAGATACCATCCGAAAACACCTGCTCGTTCACTCGGCGGATACATGTCAGAGATAGTTCCACCTCCATTGGCAATGGAAACACCTGCATGAAGTCAGTGATGCTCTGTCTATATAGAGATAAATGAGGAATTACTCCCAAAGAATCCAGCGAGGGAGCGAAATGCGATTAGGGTAGCGATATTTGGACTTAGTGCAGTTGGAATCTGGAGCAACGTAAAGATTCCAAAGCAGACCAAGTAGACCGGCTTTCGGCCGAAGGTTTCAGACAGAGGAGCAAGCAAAAGACTATCATGTCAAAATGTCAGTACGAAATGGATAATAGAGTTGTGATGGGTATTCTCACGGTCCAATTCCAAGCATGATAACGAAGCCGGTTTGACATGCAATTACAGCCTGGGCTGTTGTGTCCAACGATTCCGCGATCTGATTGATACCAGGTGCAAACATACTACTTGCAAGTGGCGATAAAACTATCCAGTATCAGCGTCATAGAGCAGAGTGGAGCGGAGTGTGGAATCATCAGACACATACTGGCCATAGTCGCAATGACAGCGATGTTCCCCAGTTTCTTCCACTTCGACCAATTTCTCGGGTTTTCATCATCATGCTCTGAGAATTCGAGCAACTGAAACACATGTCAATCAGCAGCTGTTGAAGTGCCAGACCGAGGGGATACTGACTTCTTTGTTATCACCAGCTTCGTCATGTCGAATGAGTGGCGACCTCTCGTGTGCCATTCCGGGCATATTCCTGGGATGCATGTTGAAGTGTAGAGTTTCAATGAGTACAAAGTGTCAAATGCGGCAATAAGCATATATTTTATAAGAATAATAACTACGCCGATTGTTTGATGAATCGACGGAGAGAATGATGGTGATTCCTTAGAAGCTCGATGTCAATTTTTCAATGACGTTGTGACACTACCTGTGCCCCAGTAGTTCTGGTTCCAAGATTGAAAGGGAAAAGGAAAGTGAAGGCGTAACCTTATATTCAAGCAATGAGGAATGGTGTTCTTCACTTAACTTTTGAATGGTTCAGTCCATGATACCGTACTTACCAGCTTTATCATTCGCTTTCATCCACCTATCTATCACTTCATTCGGGCTTCATTTGTTGTTTTTCTTGTCTTTGACTTCACTTCAATTGTACGTGCGGGGAATCCCTGTAATCTCAGGTGGAAAGTTAGTTTGTGTAATCACGTGATTGTGATGATTTTCGCGTTTTCACCAACTTTTGAACGCGTTGTTCGAATAACCTGTGGCGCGTCGCCGGTCGCTGCTGTCTTCTTTGTTTGCTCACATCACCACATCACCACATCACATCACCTCACCACACACCACCGTATCGTTCTATTCATTCATTTACTACATACAGTTTCAACCCGTAACGAGTTGTAAGTCGTGAACTATGAATAGGTAACCGCTGTTTGCTCCTCTGTCAACTCAAATTCTCACCGTGATCAAAGATGAAAAGAAATCCCAAGGAAATCATTCCCGTGGCTGACAAAAATTTGAGATTCTTGCCATCAAAATGGGTAGTCGCCTGGATAAGAATTCGGAATCAGTCAGAAAGCGCATCGAATCGCATACTTTCCAAAGCGAAGGTGGTGAAGAGTATGAAAGTTCAAAGTTTGGAGGCTTCTCAGATTATTTTCGGCGCAAAAGGATTAAATTGCAAAACTTGGATGCAGAAGTCCGCTCTACATCGACGGGAAATCCAGATATTTTTCGCGGTATCGTGGTGCATGTTAACGGCTATACACAGCCCTCCTTGCGTGATCTTCATCACCTGATAGTATCTCATGGTGGTGGTTTCATGCAATACTTGGATGGGAAAACCGCAGTTACTCATATCATTGCATCAACTCTGACTCCCCGAAAAGCAATCGAGTTTAGGCGATATAGAATCGTGAAGCCAGCTTGGATAGTAGATAGTGTGAAGGCTGGAAAATGTCTTCCATGGGATTCTTATCGTGTTCTAGATGAGGGAGTCGGTCAGCGGATACTTGGATTTAGTGGTGGTACAGTTGTTAATCAATCAGCAACCACACAGAGAGGCTACCGTGATCAGACAAACGCAAGTTGGTACACCAGTCAGGTTAGAAATGTCGCCGAAGATATTGATGACGATGATGGGCCTCAATTTCCGAGCTCGCAGGTACAAAAGATCATGTCGCATAATCCAGGCGTGTTAACACCATCACCCGCCGATCAAACGATTGAAAGCATCGAGGAAGTCGACCAAATTCCGGTTTATGATCCTATAAGCTCAGGTGGAAGTTTTGAAGTTTCATCATCCTTGGAAGAAGCCTTGAAGCACGTCGCCAATGTTACTACTCCCGCTCGAAAAGCAGCATTGAAGCCTATACAGATATCAAAAGATAGTTTTCTTATGAAGAAATCTCCCTCACTTTCCCCTGATCCTCAGGCCTCATCAAGTCCAACAGCTGTCACTCCTACTAAACCAAAATTTCTCACGCCTCTCAGAAGAGAAGCACATCATGTTGAAAGGCCAAATACACCTAAACTCATACCCATTGAACCAAGATCGTTTCTCAACCCTAAGAAGAGATCGAGCGAGGAAGAAATAACCAGCTCTCCCAAGAAAGCAAAGTTTGAGACGGCAGAAGAACACAATGCAATATTGTTAGCAGACCCTCACATGCGAAAGTCTACGACTGTAAACCCAGACTTTCTCAAACACTACTATTCCGAATCTCGGCTCCATCATTTATCTACCTGGAAAGCAGATCTTAAAACAAAATTTCAGCAGATGGCATCCGAGAAGTCGGCCTCTCAAAAACGGACAGTAAAGCGAAAACCTGGCTCCCGAAGATACGTCATGCATGTAGATTTCGACAGTTTCTTTTGTGCGGTATCTCTCAAAAGCGCACCTGAATTTGTCGACAAACCTGCAGTTGTTGCTCATGGCAGTGGAACGGGGTCTGAAATTGCTAGTTGCAACTATCCAGCTCGTGAATTTGGCATCAAAAATGGAATGTGGATGAAGAGTGCGATCAAATTGTGTCCCGACATCAAGGTCTTACCTTATAATTTTCCAGCGTACGAGGACGCTAGCAAGTTATTTTATGAAGCTATTTTGGATGTCGGCGGTGTAGTACAAAGTGTCAGTGTCGATGAAGCCCTCGTTGATATTACTTCTTTGTGCTTAGCCGCTGGTGGCACTGATGGAGTCGTGATTCTAGAGAGTAGTATTAGGAGGGAACAAGAAAGAGCTGATGAGATTGGAAAAAAGCTTCGAAAGGTTATCAAAGAGAAGACAGATTGCAATGTATCTGTTGGAATTGGAGGAAACATTTTACTTGCGAAGGTTGCACTTCGGAAAGCTAAACCGGCTGGTCAGCATCAAATCAAACCAGAAGAGGTTTTCGATTTTATCGGTGGACTTGATGTAAAGAATCTTCCCGGTGTTGCCTACAGTATTGGTGGGAAACTCGAAGAGATTGGAGTAAAATTTGTGAAAGACGTCCGACAATTATCAAAAGATCGTCTGATGACTGTTTTGGGCCCCAAAACCGGAGAAAGGATATGGGACTACTCAAGGGGTATTGACAACATGGAGGTTGGAGAGCAAGTCATACGAAAGTCTGTTTCAGCCGAGGTGAACTGGGGTATCAGGTTCACTTCGCAGACTGAAGCTGAAGAATTTGTTCAAAATCTCTGCATTGAACTGCAGCGTCGATTAATCGAGCAAAGGGTTAAGGGGAAGCAAATGACTTTGAAAATCATGAGGAAATCTGCCGATGCGCCTCTTGACCCACCCAAATTCCTTGGTCATGGAAGTTGCGATACTTTCAACAAGAGCATAGTCCTTGGTGTGGCTACCAATGATGCTATAATCATCGGGCGAGAAGCAATTTCGGTTCTCAGAAGTTATGGTTTCTCCCCTGGAGAGCTACGGGGTCTTGGCGTTCAAATGACCAAACTTGAGCCTGTGAAGTTTGCCAATGGTACTTTACTTGATGGCAGTCAAAGAAAGATTAGTTTTGGTGCCCCTGTGGCATCAAAGTCAAGCAAGAAATCTACTGAGGACCCTATTGTTGATGAACCAGAAACTCCAACGAAGCAGAGAATAATTCCATATGCACAATCTACAAAACGACTTTCGGAAGATATCGTCGATTTTGCAACACCAACGAAACCTAAATCTATCACAAAATCAATACATGCCGAGGATCCTATTGATGAAAGTAGTCCTTTGAAAGCCAGACCAACTCCAGCTCATCCCGCGACTTTCATTGCAAGAACAAATGCTGGTGATCAAAGTGCCAAAAAGCTCAATCTGACTGGGACTCAGTTCATTATACCAAGTCAAATCGACCCCGAAGTCTTGAAAGAACTTCCTCTTGATATCAGGTCAAGATTAATGGCTCAAAGTAAGAGCGTGCCTGCCTCGAGAGAACACACTCCTAGTATACCCGTGAAAGACCGCTTGTCTGAAAGTCCAGCCAAACCCAAAGTCTCTTCTTATATGCCTTCACAACTCGATCCCGAAGTACTTGATGCACTACCCGAAGAAATGAAAGCAGAAATATTAGAAAGTTATAAGCCACAGACTTTACATCCAGTACCGGGGTTACAAACGATTCTCCCTCAGTCACCTCGCAAAAATAGAACAATAACTGGTAAAAAGCCGGCGACTCCTATCAAGAAACGGGGACGAGGTAGACCTCCCGGGCCTAGAATCAAACCTGAACCCCCAGGTGGTCCACTTCAATCGAAATTCGTCGCCAACCCTCCTAGAAGAGAAGCCTCAATTGATGCTGGCGATGATACCGATGTTCTCGATCCTGAATTCCTCGCTGCATTGCCTGAAGATATGCGCGAAGAAATAATAGTCGAACATCGACGAAAGCGCTTACAGAAACGTGGTGGACTCATGACATCCACAGTCAAAAAAATAAAGAAACCAGATCCAGCTCAAGCTCCATTAGGACCGCGAAGAATCCGCTTACCTCCTAAACCTGCAAAGCCCACTTTCACAACTCAGGAATTGAGTACACTCGAGGAACTTAGAGAGACACTTAAAATCTGGTATCGTGAATTCGAAAGTGAAGGTCCACATCCAGATGATGTCTCTGCGATGGAGAGATATTTAAGAAGGGTCATTTTGGACGAGAGGGACTTGGCAAAAGTGGTAGGCGTTGTGAAATGGTTGGGGTGGTTAATAGATGATAGTGAAGTTGTAGGAAAAGGAAAACGACACTGGGAAAAAGCATACGCGGATGTATGTTGTAAGATTCAAGAGGCTGTTAAGGAGAGAGGATTGGGTAGACTTGATTTCTAGTGTATTTATGTCTAGATTCTTGACTGGTTGTCAGTCTACTGATCTAATTCGCCCCTTGGTGTAAACTTAAACTTGACAATAGACTTCATGACTTGGAGATATGTGTTCTGGAGCTTAATATTCTTATCACTTATCCAGATATGCAACAATTGTCCATAATCCCCTCAATTTCGTGCTAAATGAGTCTTAGCTCCACGTCATAAAATCTAATTACATCTATGACTCAACATATACCCAAGTCTTCTGAACACAAATCCCGAATTCAAAGTTACTAGACAGCTCTAGAGAATGCATACATCATAATCCTTAACGCACACGCAAAACTTAAAAAAAGATACCATAGTCACGATTGGGAAAACCAGATTTCTATAAAAAAGAAATCAATTTCTTCCTTGACATCTATCTAGATCGACTTCCGGATTGAAAACATTCATTGAATTATTAATTATGAAAATGATTGTAAGCCCTCAGGTTATCTACTTGAGTCGTGACTTGTTACTTATTGCTTATTACAAATAAGTTAACATTTTATATCTCGAATAGCTAGGTAAGGTAAGATTACATAGCTCTAGATAGTAGATGGGTTGATGCTAGTGTAGATGTATACTACTTGGTAGGTAGCTGATCGTGATATAGTATCTATCTACTAAAATTCTCTAGCTCAAACCTTTTTTTTCTCGTCGCTTACTTACTAGGTTGGTATTGGGTATTGGGTATTAAGTGAGTGTTAGGTATATAAGACTTGTATCTCTTTTTCATTTTTCTCAGGTTCTTGGAATGAGGTTTTGGATGTTTTTTTTGGTTTCTTTTTTTGTTTGTATTTGGAATTGCAAGCAGAATTGGAATCAAAATCATGGGTTATTCTATTGCGTATGCTATTTCGAGAAGACTGTCATGCGGATGTGCGGATATTATGAGCGCATGGAGATGATTTGTGCTATTTATAATTCATGAGGAGGAATACACTCGGGCTTTTTACAATTTTATTGATAATGATGTCGTCATTAATGGGGAAGCTTCTATTTCCTGACTGGTCAGTCAATTCCCTTTCCTTTCTGCTTATTTCACGTTCGGATTTTTTTGGAATGACATATCCAAAATTCGAGGAGTCATGTCAAGAGAATGCCTGGATCTCTTGTGGTCTTCTGTACAGAGCTTGATATAGCAGATGAGGAAACAAATGTTTCTATGCTCGCTGCGAGACTTCGAGTTCCATGATTTACATATATCCATCCGCTGAGTACATCCCCGCAAATGCACCATTCAAATCCATGATGGAAAGAAGTCACGTTAACGAAACCCATGGTGTTCTTTATCTTCCCCTTCTTCCACGAAGTATGAATACATAGAAGGGTTCGTGATTTCTTCTGAGATTGATTTCTTTCAATTTTTTATATCATTATCTTCTTGCAACTACAAAAGCTTGGAAAGTGAGTGTGAGAGAATATACTACACTATTGCAAGATTAAGAGAGTCGGGCGTGGGATCTATGATGAACACAAGTCAAATTTCAACAACCCGCGGTGAATTCCATCATTCCTCTCTTCTCCGAAGTGGGAATACACACAGGGATGAGTGGCTTTTTTGGAGACTATTATATCTTTTTGGGGAAGGGGGGTTTGTTCGTTCCATGTTTATCCATCCCCTCACAAGTGCAATTGTGAAAGAAGACACCATCGCACACTGCATCGGCAGTGCTATATAAGTCAGCCGCGTCACTAAATTTAATATCTATGATGAAAACAAGTCACTTTTCTAAGAAAATTGGCTTCATCTCTCTTTGTCGAGTCTTCTGAAAAGGGGATTGGAGAGGAGGGGATGAGTGACTGTTCCTGAGATTATTATATCTATGTTTCTGGGGGTTTTCTTCGTTTCATGTTTATCTATCCCCTTGTAAGTGCGAGTGTGAAAAAAAAATACACCATCGCACACTGCACCAGCAGCAGCACATCAACAAATCGCCTCACAAAATCTATGATGAAAACAAGTCATTTTTACTAAGAAAGTTGGGGTTATCTCTCTTAGTCGAGTCTTCTGAATCGGAGACTGGAGAGGAAGGGATGAGTGACTGGTCCTGAGATTTATTGTTTTTTTGAATTGCTTCTTTTTGATTTTTTGGTTGTTTTTTAAGGGCGAGAGAAGGGATGTGTTGCTATCTTGTTTCATACACTTTTCAAACAAGATCTATTATTCAAGTTTGAAATAGAGATGGATCTTTCTGTGAAAAGGCTTAATTTATGCATCTATCACTGCTCAAGTCCTCTTGGAGGAAAGATTACAGGTCAGGGCATACCTGAGTTTTGTTGAGACTTTTCTTCTTTTGATACTTTGTTGGACTCACTCATCATCGTCATCATCGAATCTTTACTGACTAAATAGTATGATTGAACCAACCTCACAATGAA
Source organism: Botryotinia calthae (assembly GCA_004379285.1). Lineage (NCBI taxonomy): Eukaryota > Fungi > Ascomycota > Leotiomycetes > Helotiales > Sclerotiniaceae > Botryotinia > Botryotinia calthae. The sequence continues at coordinate 11,460 of PHWZ01000055.1, forward strand.
GAACTCCCCTCTAAGTTCAAAAAGCGTGAGAAGATTTTAATATTCTCGCCGATTCAAAAAGACTACCAATTAAAAATTTATCAATTTCATTGGGAACTTAGATCTTCACCATGAAATCAGACACTGGGTAAAAGTAAGATAAGATATAAGTGGTGTTTTCCGAGACATATTTTCTCCCTTCCTTCATGAATCTGAATTCTCATAGAGTGTATTCTAGAGAGAAGATATTTGAAACCAAACTTCATATTATCAATTTGATTTCGGGTGTCTATGTGAAGCGTCCTTCCTCTTCCACAAGAGGAATATGATGAAAATATCAATGATGAAAACGAGTCATCCCAAGAACACCTCTATGATATTCTATTACAATGTGAGATGTGAAAAATTCGGGGGAGTTTTGAGGGAAACCGAAATTCTTGAAAGAAATATGACATCTGCTTAGATATTTTGGTCGTTTTTGTTTTCGTCATATTTCTCTCGATGAACAACCAACAGCATGTTAGAAACTTCAAAGCTTCTTCATTGTCGCACCTCACTACTCGATGTGAGTATATCTTTGAAGCATTTCTCGAATTTGTAACTTTTTAATGCATCACTAATGAATAGCAGGTACTTCGGATTTTTGACTCTTGCTTCTTTTCCCAAGATAACAGGGACTTGAGGGGAGGGTTTACATATGGGAAAAGAAAAGCGGAGACTATATATGTCACGATCATATAACTTGTCAAAATAAACGAAACAATGAATTATCGGATGGAATAGTTACATCATATCGAGACGAGGAATGGTATCAACGATAAAAATAATAATACACTATTTACGTCAAGATATTATTAGCTACTGTGATTGAAGCGTAGAAGATATTATATGAAAGCTCCAACTCAACAGCCATCAAACGCCACAAATAAAACCCTTCAAGACATCCAACTTATCGACAATATGAGCCAATCATCAACAATTCCACCCAATTCGCTCTCCGATACCATCCCAATCCCGCAAGACTCAGGGGAACTTTCCAACTAGCTGAAATTTAAAATATACGCATTCCCTGCTAAACACACCCAAAATAAGTCCACGCATTGCGCATTGTGGGAATTGCAAAGACGGATGGTCGTACGCTCGGATTCTCTGTGCCCGAATGGCGGCTTCGTATTCAGCGTCGAAGAGATTTCTCCCGTCTTTGGGTCCCACTGCATGAGTCTACCTACTATCGGTATGGGTGCATATCTGAGCTATATAGGTTTTTTGTCTTGTCATACCTACATTGAATAGAATTGGAATATGGATCTGGATGGGAAATATCTCGAAAATGTAATATCTCATTCCAAATCAAATTCGGAAGAACCTAACAGCATAACCACTGCCAAAAAAAACTTAATACCCACCCCGTCCTGTCATCTCTATCTCATCCCGTACATTACCATCCATCATCCACAATCCCCTGGAAAACCCAAGAAATCTCGCCATCAAACCCCACTATCGATAAGCCCAAGCCCAAGCCCTCACCAAAGATACCCCCAACCCAAATAAAGTTTGAATAAAGACTCCAGCCGTCGATCTCCCGCGCTGAACAAGAAGTCTCGGCCACACTTTCCATTTTCTAGCTTGCAATGCCGGAAAAAAATCGATCGGGATGGGATGGTTGAAAGAATAGCTGTGCTGCGATTTAGCTTAAGTTGCTTGGTTTGATTTTTTTATTTGGTTTGGTCTGGTTTGTGTTTTGTTCGTTCTTTTCTTCTGATATCATCTACTCTGCTTTGCTCTGCTCCGCGTTGTCGTTGCTGTCCGTTCGCTTTGGAGTGATATCATCGTGTGTTTAATTCGTGTACTCGTACATTTACATACATCTGGGCCGAGAAATAACAGCAAAGAGAAGAAGGGAAAATAAAGGAAACGAGAACGATAATTCAGCACCACCACCACCACCACCACCACCACCACAAACTACCAATACAATGGCCCCGCCAATTTTCCTCCTCGCAATCCTCCTCTCATTCCTCTCCCTAACAACCCTCACATTCGCCCAATCATCCACAACCCCCGCATCCTCCACCTCCACAGTCATACCCGCCATCGTCCCCAGCGCATCGTCATACACATACGTGGGATGTTACAACGAAACCCTCAATACAAATACCACAGGCGGATTACGATCGCTCAATGGTGGCGTCACGGAAGCACTCGACGTCATGACGATACCGCTTTGCATGGCATTTTGTAAATCAAACGGTTATGCATATGCGGGGATTGAATATACCCGGTTTGTTTGCCGTTTCTTTGTTTTATTTGCTGCTTAATCTCCCTCCATACAAAACTAGAATATCATCATATTACAGAAGAGAATAGCTAATAAATCCCACCAGAGAATGCTACTGCGCGCAATATCTCTCCGCCCTTGCCCCCAAAGTCGACGATGCGAAATGCGATCTCCCGTGTAAAGGAAATGCGAGCCAGATATGTGGCGGCTCGTGGACACTCTCGGTTTATTTGCAGGATGGGAGTCAGAAGGGGGACGCGGGTAGGGGAAGAGGGACAAGCGCGGGAAAAAAGGCTCTCATGGCGTTGGGGTTTGCGTTTGGTGGATTTTTGGCGTTGTGTTGAGGGGGGAGGGGGAAAAGAATAGGGAAAGGGACTTGGGATAGACAGGAATATGGAGTTCGGTAATCAATAATTGGAATGACAAGCGAGCCGAGATCAGTAATCAAGGAAAGGGAGTTGGACGACAGTCAGCAATTTCGCAACTCGACAATCACGCTTCGAGAAGCCCCGTCGAATCATGTCAAATTCTCACAACGAGAGAGCTCAGATATAGTATCAGCATTATCAATAGTGCATTAATGTGTAGGGAGTTCTTTCCGGTGTATGTATGATCATTTGATTCATACTCGAGTATTAAACTGAAAATATGGCGCCTTGGTTGGTTACAGATAACTGGGCTTGATATGATTTCTGTACAAATATCTGCTCAATCGAGTGTGAATTGTGCTTCAAATAGAGCGAAATGTGATTCCAACAAAAATCCAATCATCACCTCTCCACATACACATGATTAAATTCCGTCGTGCGCTCACTCCATTCCGTCCCATCCCATCAGAGAACTTTGACCCTGATTCCAGTCCCCGGTTTAGGAACATTAATGAGATATTCCGACCAAATTTCCACCGCTTCCTGATTCGTTTCCCACAACTTAAACTCGCATCTTCGGACAAAACTCGCAAGCGCAATATATAGCTCTGCATAAGCTAGATTCATTCCTAAACATTGTCTGCTACCTTTCGAAAAGCTGACGAGATATTTTGCGAGTGGTTTCTCTTCTCCGGAAGGTATGGTGACTTTAGGTGGGAGGCCGGTAATGGGATCTGAGAGCCATCTTTCGGGGATGAAGGAATGAGAAGATGGAAAGAGTGATTCGTTGTAATGAATGATGGGTGTGGCGCAGGATAGTGGAGTACCGGCCGGAATTGTGTAGGTGTGTCCAGTGGATGGGTCTGTGTATGGGAGAGGTTTGTGTGCAAATCGTGGAAGGTGTTGAACTGGTCCCATGGAGAGACGAATTGCTATTCAACCCAATTTTGTCAGAAACTACGCGTAACACACATCGGATTCGGTGTTTACAATACCTTCTTGACAAACCGCGATTAAATAGGGTAGTTTTTCAAGAGTTGCTAATGAGGGAGGAGCGGAGGGATCTGGAAAGACTTCAAGGATTTCAGCTTGTAGTTTAGAGAGAAGGTCCGGTTGGTCCAGGAGATGGAACATTGCAACTGCCAACGTCCACTTTGTCGTTTCAACACCAGCACCGACTACCACTTGTGCTTCTTGATGAAGCCTCTCCTCTGTTTTCTCTTCAAGAGGAAGACTGGATTCTATGATCTCGTGAAATATGGTTGACCGTGAGGCATCGTTCTTCTCTTTGGTTCCATACATCACTCCTCTCAATTCAAGTCTAAGGTCCTAATCAAACATCAGTATCAATATCTTCTTGAAATGATCATATAGATATTACCTCAAGCCACTCCAAAACAGGCATTGACTTTTTCGGAACAAACTTCTTCAGCACGCTGTATGGTAAAGCAAGCACCAAGTTTATCATCCATGCTATACTCGGAAAATGCTCTGTCCAGTGCACTACAGATAACATACCGGCTACAGCCACCATAAAATCCGATGTAAAATCTTCTTTTTCGCAAAAATTATAATTAGTGCCAAAGCTACATTCCATCACCACATCTGTCGTATAACAAGAAAAAACATCTCCGAGATCAAGAATTTTGTCGGTTCCTTTGTATTCGGTGTTAATACGATTAACTAAGGTGTCGACACGGGACTGTATGAATGGAACAAATTTCTGAATGTTAGGTTTAGAGAAGAAAGGATTGAGCGCGGCACGTCGTTTTCGATGATGGAAGTGATCTAGGGTGGATTGACCAGATAACGGGACCGTAGGAAGTGAGGAATGAAGAGGCAATTTGTCGCGTCTATCGGTAGTGTAAATTGTATCATAGAACTCAGGATCACTGATATGGAGCTCTGTGGGATTGATACGAACAATTGGGCCTTGTAATTTTTAGTATAGGAAGGGCATTGGATGGAGAGACGAACCATATTTTTCATGCCATTCGGGAAGTTTTCGAAAGAACTGTCCACCTTTCACAAGCTGATAGTATATTTCATACCATTCAGTCGCAGCCGTCAACTTTGGACCAGGAAATTTAGCCAATGGACTGAAATATAGTCTATATATGACCAAAGTAAATGTGTATATGGCAATGGCACACACACATATCAATGGGTTGACTTGAGATAGCAGACCAGATAAAACAGTAAAGACTTTCATTTTGGCCAATGTCGCATTGCATGAAAAGATGAAAAGCAAAAAATCAGCTCGATCTTGAGCGCGGGGGATGAGGATATAAACAGCACTCATCTACATCCCCACAATCTTAATTCCCACTCTGAGCAGATCACCAACCAATGAAACCTTCCCAATAAGCAGAAATCCCATCAGTACATTACATCACTTCATGCACAGCTATGAATCGAGAGATCGGCAACCATGTGTAACACGAATGTATATAAGCAAGTTGCGTTGTTCAGCTCCTGTAATCGCATTTCTGCACATTCGAATTGGCTGCATAGTCAATCAGTCCAATGAGCATCCAATATTTGTATGGTTCTTACCGAAACGTGCAATCGAGACCACTTTTCGATCTACAATTATCAATATCAATGATATCTCGAGCATGTTGAGGAATAGAGAAGATAAATGTATGCGGCTGATCGTATCACGATTGTGTTTGTAAATATATCCCGTCTCATGAGCTGTGCTTATGTTTGTTACACACTCGAGTTGAGTAGTTGGGTTACCTTGAGACAAAATTACGTTTTGCTACGTATTCACGTGACTCTCCACAATAATTCTGTTTATCGGCCTCGGTAAACGGACGGCAATCACGTTGGGCTAAGTGGAAGCGAAGGAAACCGCCATCGAAGCATTAGATTCAAGATAAAAGCACAAACCTGGCACATCATTAAATTTTCCCCTTTTTATACCACATCACTGCAGACTACAATCAACGAACCTTTTATTGAATTGCCGAATTTCGAGAATTTCGAGGAGATTCGCCGCATGGTCTGGTCTGGTCTGGTCATCCTGAGCCAGGTTTGTAAAGTATGTCGTCAAAAAATGAGGAAATTAAATCAGCAGAGAATAACAATAATATCATGGTTCCAGGGAGGGGCGGGGATGATCTTACAGGACTACCACTCGTAGTAATTAATTGAATTTTATTTCATCTCTCAGAAGTTAGCGATCGAGTGCGGATTGGAAAAACTTCGAGCTTAATATGCACACACTCTAGGCCGCTTGTACATAAGTCTTAGAGCTTCGACAAGTACAGACACTCGGGACATTCTTTATTGTGTTTTCTTCGAACTGCTATAGTTTCCAAAGTCTGCTGCTTTTCTGAAACTGTTGGATCTACGTGAAGTTAAACCTAAAGGATTCGGTAGGGAAAACCGGGATGGAAACTACGAGTCTTCCGCTTCCTCTGAACAGTTGGAGACGTGGAAGGAAAGCCACGCAGATAATTTGAATGTTTCCAAGATGAGTGGACTACAGCCCTGGCTCTTAGAGTATATATATAAATGGACAAACAACCTGTCTGAACATGTTTTGGTTTTTCGTATGGATAAAGGCGCATCACTAATTGATTCCCATGGATTCGAGACTTTTGCTCTCTTCGTTTTAAATCAACTTATACAGCACCTCTCAAATGTCGAAACAATTTATATTACAGCAATGAATCGAGCCTTTCAATTTGTTCCGCCGGTTGGACTTCCGCTTACAGCTCGTTATTTTCAAAATCTTCGAACGGTGTACATCTCCGAAGGGCCGTCCACAGTACCATACACATCATTCCTTTTAGAGTTTTGCGATCTGCCAAACGTGAAGTCTATCTACACAATAAATCTTGTAAGTAGGGATTGGGACCAACAGAGGTGGTCTGGAAGAAGTCGGGAAAAATCACCGTCAGAGCCAAGAATAGTCAAGCATTCTGCGATTACCGATATTTCACTTGATCGCAGTTATGTAGACCCCCCTGAGGTTTTTCAGATGATCTCGACTTTGAAGAAGCTTGAGAGGTTTAGATGGACATACAAATATTTCTTGAGCAACTCAAACCCTCCCGAAACACTGGATTGGATTAGCGAAAGAATTCGGGAGATGCTGAGCCCACACGAGGAAAGTTTGAACGAACTTGATCTACGATTTCTCGACCGCACTTGTTCTAGACCTACTCCAAATTGGTTCCTGGAATCGAAGCGAACGGAGAGGCCATTGTTCCTGGGTTACTTGTCAGATTTCCAAGCAATGATTTCGCTTACAATAGATCCCGTTGTGTTAAGTGGCCGGTCGAAGGGAGAAGCAATTAAACACCGCATGGAGAATTTACTTCCGCAATCGTTGGCATATCTAGGACTAGTATATGAATTGGGGCACATCCATGAACTTTACCCAGGTCCCCATATCCTTCGAAAGCAGACTTGGTCAGATGAGGTTATAAGTTTTGCAAACACATCACCACTATCAATGAAGTTTCTCACAAAGATAGAATTGATTGCAACTAGCTTGATGTTGTCTCCGGATAATTATAGAGAGGAAAGGGATCAGATATTAGAGCCTGCCAAGCAAACTTTTCAGAAGAAAGGAATCGAATGCTCTATCACAGATATTGACCCCGCGAATGGTTTTCAAGACTTCAGGACTGTTGGTAAAGACGGCTAGGATTGCAGTTTGAGGACCAGATTGTCCGATCTCAAGGCTACAATGGGAATATTCAAATTGTTGAACTGGTTTCGACGGTTAGAATTCTACATTCATTCTGAATAGTATTGTTGGACATTGTACTTCACGTCAATGAAGATATAGATCCTAGGGAAGAAAAAAAAGGGCGTGGGCAAGTTCATACATAGGAACAAAAAAATGCAGAAGAAGGTTGGTTATATTATTTAGCAAATCCTTGGACAATCGGCAACAAGACCGAGGATGTCTAAAGAGAGAGGCTAAGACTCATTGGTGTTTTCTTCGGGATTGTATTAATAGAAGTATCATTAGATGATTCGATTTCTTTTACTCTCAACAGATACAGGCTTTGTCCCTTATTTTTTAAAGCTCTGCAGTCTCGGTTTTGTGAAAATACCTAGTAATCAAACAATGGTGAATGATCTATCAACTTTGTATCTTACAAGTTGTATCGAATGTCAGCGGTGGTAGGCCCATATTCCATAGCTGTGTTTCAATGCTTCTACTTTGACATTATGGTATACTATCCATGCGCCCATATATTTGATATATATTCTCACATCTACAGCAAGGTTGATGAGTAAATTGAGAATCTTGAACAAACTAAATTTCATGTACACAATGGTTTCTATCAAAATCATCACATCTGAGCTCAAGGGTATATACATATAAACAAACTATGTTTCAAAGTCTATATCCGCAAGAGTAGATTTTCTTCATTCCTTCACACCCCAACTACCTACAATAGCCATGGCTTTCTCATCGCCATTCTCGACTCTACCATCATCTAGTACACCCGCCAAACACTTCCAAGGATCTCTACCTCCACCCCACTTCAGAACTTCTTCTTTCATCTTCTCGCCATTATCTCTGTGGATACTACCACCGGCTTCTCCATCTTTGAATACCACTTGCCAGATCCTCCTTGCGAGAACTCGGTCAAAGAGATAACTGTAGTACGTACTACCGTATCCGAAGAGATGGCCGAAGAAACCCTGCCAGCATGTTCCGGGGGGGTCAACTGGAAGAGCACCATGCTTCTTCTGGAGAGAATGATATATTTCTGTCGAGCTGAAAGATGGAGAGAGAGGAAGGTCAGAGTGATACGCTAAATCGAGCATGGAAAGGATAATCTGATTTTCGGTATCAGAGCCCTCGAAACGTTTATCTAATGCTAGTTTCTCGGCTACCATTTCATATGGAAGGGATTGGTCGGTTTCATAATGGCGCGCGAATAGGGAAAGGACAGATGGGTCTGCTGCGAAATGTTCCATGAGGACTGAAGGCAACTCTGCGAAGTCGGTCGCACAACGAGTTCCTGAAACATTCTGGAGAGATGTTCGCCCGAGAATGGAATGGATGGCATGGCCCATTTCGTGGAAGAGAGTTTGCACCTCATTAAAACTGAGAAGGGCAGGGCGGGAAGACTTTCCGGACATTGTGACGAAATCACAGATGAGAGCTATGGTTGGCAATTGCTTAAGAACTCCCGAAGCTCTTGAAGTGGCCATACCATCGTTAGCAGCTTCTTCGTTAGTTGTGAATAATCCATTTTGGGACAATGACGAAGCTTCATCGAGTTCAGGCGTTGTGATCTCTCGAGAACAGCGAAGGGTGAAGTGCGCGGGATTCGGGGACTTTCCGGGACGAGAAAACAGATCACAGTATAGTACAGCAACATGACCATCGGTTTCAGAGATCACATCTAGCCTTCGAACATCTGAGTTCCATGTTTCTCCTGGCATTGTCTCATGAGGAGCAAGTCTAACACCGTATAGACGTGTAAATAGCCTAGAGAGTCCTTGCATGACTGTACCAAGCGAGAAATATGCTGAGAGAAAATCGGAATTGCGAGAGTGCGAACGCACTGAAGCCAAAATCTGTGACATGTAATAATCTTTATCCCATGGCTGTAAACCTGGCGAAGAGCCATGCGGATTCGACATCTTAAACTTGAGGAGCTCGAAAACTTCTCCTTTTACAATCTGGTTGTTATCCTTTGATAGTGCTTCCAAGAATTGTGATACGGATGCTGGACTTTTGGCCATTTTGTCTCCTAGGGCTAGGTGAGAATAACTTTCGTACCTAGAGAGTTTGGCCAGCTCCGCTCTTTTACGCATGAGCTCCTCCAATTTATATACTGTATTTCTTGAAGCTGTGCGAGTAGCCATGAATATCTCTTTTCTAACTTCTTCATTCTGGACTGATCTAATAGCTGCAGCGGCAGCGCCACCAATGGTGGGTATTTTAGTCTGTCCCCATGTCGTATATTGCCTCACCAGTACAGGATCCATCCCCTTCAACTTACTGCTTTCAAAAGTTAAGTAAGGTTTTGCAGGAGTCATATAGTCAACAAATTCAGGACCGATTTCACTGATTTCTTGCGAGAGAGCTACAAACCTTTCTCGCTGGGCACGAGGTAGATCAATGGCCGACTTTGCAAAGTCTTTCCTTAAAATATCTGCGACCACCACTTCTTCTTCTGTCCATCCTGCCACAATTTCTGGTGTTGCCATGGCGATCTCAAGTTGCTTGTCCAGCCCAGTAGTTGTATTCAGGATGTTCATATACTCAAACATCTTTGCGTAGGCTCTTGATGCAGCTGCTTGTATGGCTGCATTCGGATGTGTAGCTCGCACAAAATCTGACAAATCGATAACTCGGCATAACAGGTCACTAAGACGATCTAGTTCTCTAGCAACATGTCTGTATTCCTCAACTGTCGAAGCACTCAGAACTTTGTCCACAATTCTTTGTGCCTTTCGCAGACTCGTGTTCGCAAAAACTTCGAATCCCTGGGGGTTGACAAGGTACCGATTCTGGAAAAGTCCAACAGCCGGTCTATTGTAACTTTGCTTAGAGGATTGAGAGAATTCAGCCCAGATATCTGGAGAGTCAAAGATCTGCCGCAGCGTTCTGTCATCATGTTTTGCGCCTGGAGCGGAGTTGTCTACAGGTACAGGTCGAGATTCGCGATATTGTGTAGAAGCTGTCGCAAGTCTCCGACGTGATTGAACCTGTCTCCTAACGCACCGAGAACAAACCCACGGCCTGGGCGTAGTCGCTTTCAACATACTCCAGGGCACGTTCGTCCGAACTGTCAATGGCACGAAAGTTGGTGATTGGAAGACGATATCACAGTAGATAATGCGGACAAGAATACTTGAACAGGTAGCTTCGTAGATTATGCAAATTCATTGAACGTGGATAATTACGTCAGCATGTTTGCATAAAAAATCATACGAATGGAAGTTAACGAAGCTTTAACGATCGCGGAACTCGATCTCAATACATACCAGTTGTACAATCAAGTCAATTGAGCAATGGCTTCCAGAGTATTCCTGCGGCAGGTCAGTAAAATCAACTACGCAAAATTATACTCAGCTAACAATTCAAAGCGCATTGCGCCTGTAGCAACTGGCGCGGCCTTAATCGGAATGGCTCTCTATCCTCAGAGACCATTACATGCCGAAGCACCAGATGTACGCAGCAGCGTTTAAACCCACTCACATTTCTATCACTAACCTTCGCATAATTCTAGGGAAGAAAACCCATCTATGATGAGTTCGAGGAGCTCCCTCCCACATCCGCTCCAACTCTCCCATCATCCAAATCTCCAAGCCCCGCTTTGGAGGAAATATCAAGGAAACATACTGGCCCAACTCCTACCGACAGGCTCGCTGTACAAATAGGAAAGAGTCGATTATTTCTCTATGCACATGTCGTCGCTGCCGAAAACAAATTGAACTCCATGATGGACTCTGCTCTCAACCTTGAATCCAGTTTCACATCCACGATTGCTTCACTTGCACCATCCCAACAATCTGGGGAGAAGTTAATGCCTGGATCTATCTATGTTTTGGTTGCTGCTATGACTGGCTCAATCATATCACGAAACAGAAACATCGTACTGAGAGCTGCTGTGCCATTCGCAGTCGGAATCGGAGCAGGATGGGCTGTTCTTCCAGTAACGATGAGAAATGTTGCCAATTTGGCATGGGAATATGAGAGAAGGTTCCCAGTGATTGCGCATACACATATCAGGACAAGGGAGAGCGTAGAGAACGCATGGAGAATGGCACGAGTGCATTCAAAGCAGGCAATTTCAATAGTGGATGGAAAGGTTACTGAAGGAAGAGAAAAGGTAGAGGACTGGGTCAAGAAAGGAAAATAGAGGAGCCGACTGAGGCTATAGGATTGTTCCGGATTTGACGAAAGTAAAAGCACTGGTGACCTTGTACAAAATCCTTAATCGATATTTCGTTCTATTCTGCAGCCAGAATTTAACAAATTCGGGCTGTAATGCCACTTGATCGAGACCGTCATTTTTTGAGACATCAGGTATTTCCATGAATTACTTTCTTTTTTCCATGCGTGTTTCTGTGATATCACTAGCATACTGTTAGATTTATGTTCATACATCCATGGGTTTTCTTCCAAGACTGCAATGTGATCCAGCTGTGAATGCCCAGCTCTGATTCCACTTCGCTTCGAACTCAATCATTGTCCAGGCGCCCTCTCCCCTTGAATGTTCAGTCTAAGTCTATAATTACGGCCAAGTATGTCTCTTCCACATTCTCCTCTGGATGCTTATTGGATTTCTGCGTGATAATGGTAGAGCATCGAGGGTCACTTGCAATTAAGTACAAAAACTAACTGATACGATTGCTGAAATGCTTCGTCATTTTCTTAGTAGGATAGAGTATGATTTCTAAGTGCTCCTCCAATGGACAAGATCGGATTGGATCACGGTTACGAAAGACTGTGTGGTGGATAACGCCATCCTAGAAGACATAAAACAATGGGAGGAAGCATGGAGAAGAAAATCATGCTACAAGCCCTGACACATTGGCAACTAATTGGATATAACTACAACCGGACCTGGCTGAGAAACGGTCTAAAGTGCACGGTAAAGAAAAGATCCTAGAAGAGCTTCATGGATGAGGTGCCAGCTTTCCTTGTAGTCTTCTGTGCTCTACGAAACCAGCTCCATTCGAGGCAGTCTAGCTTATATAATACATACACGTGATATTTTCGGTACCCCGCCAAAATTATCCCCCGCCGAAGATGAGTCAAAGTATCCCCTTCTTGAGTTTCGCGCCTACCGGTATATACTTTCAACAACATCACAAGATGGCTTCCGATATGAGTCCAGAGGAATCAATTGCCCTAATCAAGGCAAACCTTGCTGAGGTTCTCGATGGAGATATTATCGATAATGTCATTCTCAAGGAGAAGCGTCCTCTCAAGGTTTACTGGGGAACTGCAACGACTGGCAGACCTCACTGTGGATACTTCGTACCAATGATCAAGATAGCAGAGTTACTGAGGGCGGGTTGTAATGTTAAGGTTCTTCTCGCAGATATTCACGGTTACCTGGACAACATGAAAGCACCTCTCGAACTCGTCGAATACCGCGCCAAGTACTACGAACTAGTAATCAAATCAGCTTTGAGAGCGGTTGGTGTTGATTTGAGTCGTTTGGAGTTTGTGCTAGGAAGCTCTTACCAACTTGACAAGGAATATACAATGGACCGATTTAAGTTGGAAGGTATCACCAGAATTAACGTTGCCCAAAAGGCTGGTGCCGAAGTCGTCAAACAAACGGATGATCCAACACTTGGTGGTTTAATTTACCCTCTCATGCAGGCTCAGGACGAACAATATCTCGATGTTGATGCACAATTCGGTGGTGTTGACCAGAGGAAAATCTTCACATTTGCAAAGGAAAATCTGCCAAAGATTAATTACAAAGTCAGAGCACATTTAATGAACACAATGGTTCCTGGTCTAGGAGAAGCTGCGAAGATGAGCTCCAGTGATGCGGACTCGAAGATCGACCTGATCGATGGGCCAGAGGCTGTCGAGAAGAAATTAAAGAAGGCCAAGTGCACGCCAAAAGAAGTTGAAGGCAATGGTGTCATCGCTTTTGTCGAGCATGTTATTTTCCGCGCTCTCGCTCTAAAGAATGGAGGCACTTCAAGATTTGTTGTTGAGAGAAGAGATCAGGAGCCATTGATCTACGAGTCTGTGGAGAAATTGAAGGAAGATTACATAGCAGATATTGTGAGTAGACTTTTAGGCATAGTTCTTGTTGACCAGTCACTGATTTAAACCACAGCTCACCCCTCAACTTATCAAACAAAGTCTCACTGCCCATCTTAACGATATTTTAAAACCAATTAGAGAGGAGTTTGAAACATCACCAGAATGGCAAGCAATTGAAGTACAAGCTTACCCTCCAGAAAAAGGTTTTTTGCACTCTTCCTCGTATAGATACTTGAGCTAACTCTGTACCAGGTCCAGTCAAGGTCAAGAAGGCAAAGAAGGAAATTGATCCAGCAAGAAAAGCCGCGGCATTAGCAGCTAGGAAAAATGTCGTTGCACAGCCAGATGGACACGTCGAAGGAAAAGATGCCCAAAAAGTTACCCTTGGGTCAAGCACGGAAGAAACGTTAGAGAAAATGAAGATTGCTTCGGAGTAATAAATAGAACTATAATATACCCTCAAGCGTTTGGTTGCTTCTGTAAGCAACTATTCCACTCACAAGTTCTTCTGTTATCTTTGTTCTAACATTGGAAGCGTACTGTGTCCCTTTCCCAAATTTACGTGTGTAAAAGACCTGCCGGCACAATGTCAAGAACTCAAGATTGTTTGGCGACACAATTTTCCCGCTTTGGATCTTTCCCTTTCCAGGATCTTGCATCAATCACAGTTGGACCCCGTCATCTATAGAATATCATGATGCGCTCATTTCCTCTGGCCTTGCAACATCAATTCAACAGTCTCCGCCATCCACAAAGCTTTATCAAGCTGTTACCAACGATCAATTTGAAAAGGAAGTTGAGGTCAATATAACACAAAATAAAATATTTTCTAAATCTCGAAGGCTCATCGATCTCGTGTGCAGAAACTCTCCTTGACTTATTTTCTCATACCCAGTGGTGTGCATTGATCGGACGATTGTATCTTTTCTAGGTCTTTTTTGGTGTACCTAGGTATGATTCCATACACCCCGCTTTTTTAAAAAAAATCATTCTATGCTTCTATAGCATTATACGAAGGTAATTTTAGTCTTTCATGATGTTTTTTCTCTTTAAGATCTCATATTTTTCTCAATCCTATCTGGTCTCCTCGTCCATATGACTCCTCCTCAGACCTAACAACCCTTTCGCTTCCATTTTCCCCTTGCGTCACTAATTCCAGCATCAGTCAGCTAGAGCCTCCAAGCCTCTGGTGATTATCGACTAATGTACCTAGGGTCAGGGAATCTCACACAACTGCTCGCCTTGGCTACTGTAGATCTGCCTTTCAGGTTGGGCTACTTCTACCACTTGCTTATTGCTGAAGCTTGCATGTATACCGACGTCCAGATGTGGTTATTCTCTGAAAATTTGTCGACACTTAAGAAATTACAGTATTTCTTACGATAATCGGCCCTTCCATATTTCGAGCATGTAACAACATGGAAAGAGAAAGTTTTTGGTGGCTCATCCCTTCAAGTAACAGCAATGAATTGGAAGTATAAAAAGCTCACGGCTTCAATAATTAACAGCTACTTGCCAAGCAACAGTCTACTTCAACAATCCATTCCCAAGCTCTGAATTTGATCATAGATCTTCCAGCTCCAGCTTCTTCATCGTGAGATACCTCGATATCTTCACAGTATGAGTATGGAAGCACTAGTCATCCATGTGCTGAGACCTTCCACTGATATTCTCCACCAAGCGAACTTTTACATGGTACTGATCCTCTTGTATCAAACATATGGTGAAAAATGGATCCACGGTAGCGCATCGAAATCTTATAATGATTGGCGATTAACTGCTCGATGAGACAAACATGAAGCGATGTTATGAAGGATGATGCTTCAATACTTGCATGGTTTTATTCGAAAAGTATAAGCTACTTTCAGGTAACCACTATCTGCCCCTTTTTGTGTGATTCAATCAGGCTGAGTAATTGATCTTGTACCGACTCAAGATCTCCAATCTTATCTATAAAATTCCATGTCAATAATGCCACTTTCAAGTTTGCGCTTGCTACATAGGAGCACCCACTCAAGTGCGGTGACCTTAGCAGCCGTGGGTCTCTTCGAGCCTCGAAGCCACCACGCCTTTTTCGATTCTTTCGAGGAAGAACCCTCCAGGACAGTTTCGGGGTCTACGATGACGTCTGATGGTCGAATGAACGAAAACGCTGAATACCATAGCGAGAATCAGGGCCCAAGGAACAAATGCTAACATCATGAGATTGGCGTTTATTCCTAATCCGAAACCTATGGTAGTGGCCGTAAGAATGGCGAGTACAAGAATAAGCGACTGGCACCTGTCGCGCCCCTGGCGTCGATGCGTGAACGAAGAAATCGAACAACCCAAAAGAAGGCACGATGCGAGTAACAATAGTGCATACGAATCCAGAATTAGACTACGATCTTCCGAACTGAAGGTGTAGCCCATATGTTTAGTATTTGAGATCATCTGCGGTTGGATATTAGCCGTGATCTAGATCTAGATCTGGGGGTGCAAACTCGTCTTTGCTCATAATAAAGAGTATATCTTGTAGTAACTGTTGCGGATACCATTGCAATCAAAGGTTCGAAGATCGCTCCTAGGTCGCTTACTAGGGGACGTCCAGAAACATATGCAGGGAGTGATTGTCCATCTGCTTGTCTTATTCTCAACGCTCGGTATCCTCCAGGACGGCATTTGAATAAGTGATAGGAACTTTCGCTTTCGGTGTCATTCATAGCGATGATATCAGTAATTGTCCTGAGTTGAAATGCTTACAGCTTTTTTTTTTCAAGGACGACTGATTTGGAACATCTTTATCTACTTGAAAGTAATACCTGAGGACAATTGTGACTGTGACCGGATCTTAGCCTTAATAAAGATGTTGGCGCCCATCGGGCGGAGGATCTTTGAAACCGACGAATCAGAAGTCTTGTAGAAGCATCCTAGTCATGGTGTGTTCAACAAATATGCTGACCGAAATGCCTGCAACTGGGGGTTGTTAACATTTGTCAACCATACGAGATATCCCGAATGCAAGCAGTTGGGCTCCGAGGGGTGCTGTAGGCATTCACCAAGGCTTGTGCCTAACCTGCAGTCATCCAAAACTGTTCACCGAATCTTGATCGTCAGCCTATCATTGCGAATATACACGATTATCTATAAGCGAGGCTGATTTGCGAAACCAGACAAACCTTCAATCTCAGTTCTTTCTCACCGAACAAAATCTCTAGTTTAGATGCATTCATGCCTGAACTCAGCCTACCCCCACTCGGAGATGTTATATCTATGGCTAAGTATTCTGATTTGGGGAAATGAAAGCTTTTCCAGATTCACTCTATCTCCTTGCTCTTTCTTATTGTCCAATTTTCGATCTCAACTGTATATGAGAAACTCAACCTGATTCAAATTATTGTACTTTTTCTATTTACTACATACTTCAAACGACATCAAAGGAATCATGGCTACAAGATTCAATCCGTCTGTCACATCGACGCAAGACCGCAACCCCGTCCGAAACGATATCAATAAAGATGAAAAGACTGAGAAGCCTAAAACAATGTACTTGTACACTATGATGTTTCTCTCAATAGCTTCTCCCATTCTTTATGAATCCTCTCTCTTTACTTGGTTTATGTAAGTGAATCGGAGTTTTTATCAATTGTCCATAGACTAACTCGGCTCTAGCAATATTATTTGCACTGTTGCTCTCATGATAGCTGTCGTTCGGACACATCCTGAAGAGATTAAAAAGTATTCCGTATAGGGACCCCCCAATACAAAAATCGTTTTCTGACTTTCTCTTGATAGGTTTGGTCCTGTGATATTGCCGACAGCCAGCTTGTTCTTGGTGATGATAGTGTTGACAAGTCGTGTATCGCTATTGGAAATTATGCCTTGGATACCATTTGCCTTTTCCATGTGGCTTTTGATCACCGTTTACTCTTGCCCAGCGACGGTATCGCTTGTTCAAGAAGTCCTCCAAGGAGTCAAGCTGGATTTACCAAAACATGGCCATTATATCCACAACTCTACCTGGGATGTCGAGGAAGGCCAGGACCAAGCTCCAAGCTTTGGCCTTATTCAAAAAGGACCCCTGAAACTTGTATCGAAATCTACAATGGATCACGAGCTTGCATTCATGGGTCGTCCTACCTCGATCATAAGCACATCGCCCAGTGACATTGATTTAGATGAAGGTAATGCAACCGCAAGGTTGGTAGGCCCCAGGCTTCTGTCCCACTTTCAAGAAGATAGTCGCGAATCCATGGAATTTCTGGATGAAGTGAGGCTCCACTCACAGGACAATTCTACAAACTCTCTGGAGGCTTCAGATCATTCTTTGATGGGCCACTGTTCACCAAGCGGGTCGGCATTCCTCAACCATACATAATGAACAATCCGTTTACATACAGCAAAAAGGTACCAGAACTTACAATGTCGATTTTTCCCGGTTCTCTACTGCCGATTTCAGCCTAAAAGACCAAGGCTGTGAATTTCCTGAGATGTATACGTTTTTACAGTTGGATTCCAAGCCGGTAGAGATCATTCCGCAAATGGATCCACATTCAATGAATCTATACATACGTTGCCTCGATACATTTCCTGGATGCACGTTTCTATGTGCAGTATTTATTTTCTTTTTCTTTTGTGCTATATGCCATGGGACTATTATAACTTTACTTCTGGAAGCTTCGAATTTCGTACTCTTTTCCGAAATCTTATCCACGGAGGACATAACTGCCCCAAAATTGGAACCCAGACCATCTTCCAACTCCGTCGCGCCTGCTCCCATGATCAATTCCAAGGAAAGGAGCCATTTGTGACCAGGAATATAGTCCAAGGATGTTTCTTAGCCGGAAATAGATGAGAACACCAAATAATGAGCTTAGAATATGATGACAAAAACCTACTGTGACCATTAGAATGGCAGTCATTCTAGTTCATATATTTGTTGCTTCTTAACCTATCCTTTTTAAATCCTCTCCCAAAGGGTTAATGGGTTCTTGATTCCTCGTTCAAACCCGTCGACTTTCGCCTCCTCTCGCCTTGACCGCAACTCGTACATGTCATAATCTGATTCAGATACTATATCTCTATGGCGCAGAAGAAATTAGCCAGCCAACATATGTGTCGTTATTCTCGAATTCTTCGATATGATTATGTTATATCACTACGCACAAATATTTGAAAAGATTTTCAAGTGGGCGTATCTTTCGAGTTGGCCCTTCGAAGCATTGCTTTCTAATGATGCTCTAAAAGATCGGCTTTCACGCTGTACCTGATATCTCATATGTCACTGTAGCTTTGATTAGCTTATGGGAATGTGGTGGAATCGGATGAGAATTTTAGGGGTTCATGATGTTAGCGTTATCGCTTAATATGCATAGGAGGATTGGGATTTATTCAGAGGGCTTTGATTGTATGCATTTGGGAGGTTCTTTCGATGCATGCTTATAGCATAGAGAGTACTGTGCAAACGGAAACACTGGCGTTTTTCCGTTATTCTTTTCGTTTCTTGTTTCCTTCGACATGGCAAAGCACAACTCGGGGCGTCAAAACTCTACGCGTTATAGCTTCATTGGTTCAATATAAGTAGAGATGAGCATGGGGAGAGGAACGAATAATAGAGAGGGGGGCAATAGATGATAACATTTCCTATTGACGTTGCATCGAACTCGAAGGCGATTCAAGGAGGAATGTTTTTGAACCTACCATCAATGAATAGGTTGTTAGATTCCATGATACGAACTCTGCGAATATCATAAAACGAGATTCGCTTATTTTTCTCGAGTCACTCATCACACTGTTCTTTATCCAATATGGTATTTGCATACGTGGGTCAAAATTTAGATGGATCGACCGAGGAAGGAGTTGTTCCCTCATATACTCTTACTTCTTCTGCGAAAACTCCAGGTACAAAGTAAATATCGACTTTCCACTACAATTGCTACCATTCTCACCAATATATAGACGCACATAAAGCGATACGCCCGAAAGTCGAGACAGCAACTTTCGCGATATCGCAATGTCATTGAGGAGAGTATTTAAGACAAGCATAGATTCCATCGCTCATTTAGGGATACCACCTAAGTGATTTAGGTAAAAAGAATCACCAGGTTCGTACAAGCATAGTGATCCGATTGATCTAACTTTTATAGACGGTTTGAAGAGATGTAAATTCATGTAATCATTCGTTCCCTTCTAGAGGGAATCATACTTGTAAAAAGCCAATACTAACTCAGATCTTTGTCTCCTTCCAGAAAGTTTGAGTTTGGAGTACAAAGTATCCCCGTTCCATGAAATGCAAGGCTCTCCCATCAGCTTGTGCCGCATAATCAGCCCAATAATCTCATCCTATTCCAGCTACAAATTAAACGTAGCATAGAAATCTTTCCTACTCGATAGCACCGAAATCTTATTCTTTTGCTCGAGACGCAAGGTAATGATTTCGGTCTGTTCCTGGTGTTTGGGGCCTCAAATTGCCTGCCAAGAGTGCTTCCCTGATTTTTGGTTCCCATTCGATCTTAAACTCACGATCTGATTTGAGACTTGCGTCGCAGCCATGCTCGTTAAGCTCAGTGTACCTATTCATCTCAACTTGAAACCCCTTGTTCACCGTTAAATCTCTAATGTTGGTCAAGATCTTCATCGTACCTTCTCTCGAGGTGTGCCTAGTCGAGCATTGCCACGGTCCACATGTTTTCTCTCAAGGCGTGTCCTAGAAGCTCCATATAATTTCCATTTTTGTTTGGGTGGTGTTGATGGATGTATACAAATGTATTTGCATCTTTAACAAATTTTGAATATAATCTCGCTTTTTGCTTGGGCGAGAAGTGAGGCTTTGAGGGATTCATCTTCTCCAGGTATTTCTCAAACCCCATTGCGTAGAGCATTTTGTACTCAAATTGCCATAGTAAATCACGTCTGATAGAGACACAGTTGACATAGGTTTTATATTCGGGCATAGAAATGGAAAATAACAGAGGCGATCAATTGGAATATGATTTTTCGAACTTCGACAGGCAAATCCTTGAATCTAAGCGGACCCGGTTTAGGAACCAAATAAGCAATGCACACTTCAAGATCAAGAACATCATACTTTTGATAACCACCAACATTTTTATCTGGTTCTTCAGACTTGTCTAATTCCGTTCCAATTTTGGCGCAGCGTGTATCTCTAAGTCTTTTCGAACGATCAGACATGGAGGCGAAGTAGAAGTCTCCGTAGTAATTAAAATCATAAGGAATTCTGCTCTGGTAGTGAACAGCTGATGGACCATCCATGATCACGGGTATGAGTGCTGAAAAGGGAAATATTTGATTAGAGCGGCTCTACTACAGCAAGAATTGGACTGGTAGCTCACTTTCTTCTTCGCTCTCTGCCGACTTCTTTGCAACCGCAGAGTCAAGCTTCTGTGTAATATTCATTTTCATGGTTGCGTAGCTGTTATTGCTGGTTTTAATGAGGATATGTTGAAGAGCAATCTGGACAGGTTTCGAAGGACTTTAAATTTAGGTCGATGGGGCGCTTTATGCTGAGGAAATTTTCGCTTGAAAGTGAGTAATACAAAGGTCGAGTGAATCCTGAAAACCCAAGTATAACTTCGATTACCACGCCAATTAAAGTCATGATTTGCATCTCAGTCAATCAACATGCTATCAGGTGTGAATCTGTTCTCCAATAGATGCAGTGAATGGGTACTGAGAGTTCACTCAAAAGATCATATTTTGAAACAAATGGCATTACGTTTATCTTCAACACGTATCTCCAGTAAGACTCTCTTGTCCCATGAGATTACAAAAACCAGAGAAGGACACAGTCCCCACCAATCCATGAACAAGGAGACACAAGTCCTTCACTGAAGTCCTTGAAGCTATCCAATTTTGCAGAGGAAATCAGTTAAATCAGTTAGGATGTATTATCAGAGTTATTGAGTGAATCTATGATGTTGTGCGCGGGTGCTACAACTTTCATTCACTTGACTGTATTATAGGAATCTTTCACTTCAATACGATGGCATGACTTGAATACAGCGTTATATTATGCAGCTACGGTATGATATTGGTACTTGTTAAGCTCGTCTATGATTGTTTTTAGCTGACTGATAAACATCATATGGTGTTGTGAATGTGTCGAAAAGTTGTTCATACAAGAGGTTTCTGTAGACGAATCTAAATGCTGTACTATATCGCAGGATTAAGAATGTAGATCTTTGGTTTAATCGGGTTTTCCATCTCAAATATCCTAGCAAAATTATCCAGAAAATGGAAACATGCTTCAAATATTTTGCCTAAAATATTAATATTAGTGCGTTTGTTAACACTATCTACGGTGTTGGTCGTCATTTTACTAGACTAGCAGAGGAAGAGGAAGAGAAAGAATCAGGTCATCTGAGACTCATTAAGGAAACTCCTGTATCCAAGTCTTTTGAAGTCCTCGTGGGTTAATTTTGGTTTTTTACGAATGTTTTACCGTTGACTATGTTTTACGCTATTGAAAAATGGAGATGCAAGGAGGCAAAACTTGCTCACACAGAGTTGGAGAGAAGAAGAGTGAGGCCTCTGAGATCAGAAATGCGATTTGCAATCATTAGCGGCATACTTTTGATGTCGTCTATTATTGAGCCTGGAAGAGTAATTCCACTTTTAAGCTTCCTTACTAGTTCAGAGATTTCATAGAATACAGGTTCACAAGGAGGAAGCCAATGTGTATCACTCTATGGTATCTTCCCATATTTTAATTCCGGTCTAGGTCATAAGCCATAACAATGATGATTAAAAATTGCATCTTCACACGCAGTGAAGATCTCTTTATGTACCGCCCCGACTTCCAGAATCCTAGAATATCAGTAAAAATCATCAGCTAGCACATGCACATCATACACTCCACGTCAGTTAATCAAAATTCTTGACGAAACACAACTAGTCCATAAATTTCGATAAAATAAGCATGGTTGACGATATACTAGATCGCTTAGCACCAGTCTAGAAGCTAACTAAAACTCGTTTGTGGCTACGCTAATGTAGAAACTATTTCGTCACAATACTACTAGAGGATTTCTTTCTGAACTGGCCATTTTCCCCTAGATTTTACTTAAATACTTCTATTCCTCCATTGTAGAAACTTCTTCAGACGGAAATTACATTGACAGCAATTGGTACATTCACAATTACCATACTTTCTCCAAGATAGATCAAAGCTTTCAATACGGTCGTCAATCTCATTCATTGACCATATTACCGAATTAATTTCATCACCAACGAATCAAGATGTCGGATTCAATGAAAATCGCCATGGATTGGGTAAGTAATCTCCTTTCTTGAACCATACATTGTTCCTCGCCTATCCACAAATCAAAGTTTCACACATTTCCTATGATACATCGCCCTTCTCCTACTTGTCCTGGCTCGTGTTCTTGATAATTCGATCTAACCAGTATTTAGTCACCCGCCGAGACTGACCTAGGCGATCTAAATCACTTAAGATCGGGTGACTCAAAAGAAGTCGGCGATATGGAAGAAGAGCGAGGCCGCAGCCTACAGAGAAACGAGCAATGCAACGCAAAGAGAGGCCGGGATGACAAAAAATCAGACAGAAGGCGTCTTCATAACGTCGATGATGTCCATGCCGTGCAACACAAGAAAGCCTAACCTACCTCTGTATCAAAGCCCACAGCCAAGAGAAGCCGCGATGATGATGAAGGTGACATCACCTCAAAAAAACAAGACAACGCTGTAGACCAGAGAGCTTCAAAAAGGAAATGCGACAAATCTGCCAAGGATCGTAGGATCCTGAGCAGTGCCTTCTTCGAGCTTGTCGAAAGAGGCGGAGGGGAAATTCGATACGACGTTAATGAAGACCCGTGGGGGTTGTCCAAAAGGCGCAACGTCGCTAAAAGCTCTTGGGAAATGAGCACAAAGCGATTTGACGACGAAATGTTTATGCTCGGTGCAGCAATGGTCGGTACTTCGTTGAAACAATAGAGGCTATGTCCCCTCGCTGCTGTGGGCTGGTTTCTCTTGGGTCTTATATACCTTGTAATTTAAATTGAATAATTATGTTTCTTCTTCAATGAATGATGTTGAAGTCCTCCATTACATGAAGTGCGACTGGAACTCTCATTGATATAATGCAATTGAGGATGATACTGCAGTTTTGAATATGGCACTTGCCTTCTAAGAAGCACATCCCGCGATTGGAAAACACTGTTCATTTTCACGGTGCGACTGGGTAGATTCTTTGCTTCTTGACATTATCTTCATAGGTGATAAAACTCGTGAGTGAAGCAATAGTATACACGGCCTCAGGCCAGCCATGCTCCTGCGTCCATGCTAATGACACATTTTAAAGAAATCTTTCCTTCGCTCATTAAATCATGCCGCCATCTTAAACCAGCTCACTAGTAACATTAGAAAATTCACCCTTCTCCAACTTCGTCTTCCAGAATATTGGGTTGGTATCATTGAATCCGTGCTTGACCCATCCGTCTTCCTTGACGTGGTATAAATTGATGAAACCTCCAGAATAGGCGTCCCTGTGTGTAGCGGCCAAAATACTTCTTCTTCCCAACTCCAAGGCTGCTTCCTCGCTCAAATCGTATGAGTATTCGGCATCCAAAACACCATATGCGAAAGTTTGACCGGATCCAACGCAGAAGAGGTTTCCACTCAATCTTGTTCCGTCGGAATCGATATAGTAAAGTGCGGGCCCTTCTTCCTTGGTAACACCGGCACACATAGTTCCCATGGATAATCCCATACCCTTGTATCTATAAACGAGGTTTGCAAGAATTTTAGAAGCAGCTGCGACGGAAATTCGGCGTTTGTGACGAAGTTCGTGAAGTCTGCATTGCATACCAAGATATGCGAGCCAATATTGACAATCCTAGGTTTCAAAAACTCAGTCATGACCAGGGAAACCATCAGCTCAGTGATGTATTTAATAACTTACAGCAGCACCACCAGCCATTGTGCCCAATAAGCAGTTGTTAATCTCAATAACCTTCTTAACAGTTTGACTTGCGATCCAGTTCCCTGCCGTTGCTCTTGAATCTGTTGCTACAATGATTACACCTTGGAATCTGAATGCTAAAGTTGTGGTACCGTGTGCGATCTTAATGGGACAGTTTGGGTTCGCATGGTCATCGGTAGCTGCTCGGAGCCAAGCGGATGGCTAGAGATGGATTGATTAGCATTTTGCATATCAGTATTTTATAGCAAACTGAACTTCAAGTCTGTGGATATATGATCGTGAGGCTAACGTACGTGTGCGACAGGAGGCATGGCGAATTTCAAAGACAAGCCAGGAGCTGGTTGGTATAACTCCATCTGGTCTTCTTGAGGAGCTTCCTGCTCGTAAGCAGGTGTACTGTATTGCGATACTAGAGAATCCATTTTCAAAGATCAAGTCGGGTTTCGAGGTTCAGAAAGTTCAGTGCGAGCGTAGAGTTATGGGGTTGACGTCGCTGATGGATTTGATGTTGATGTTGTATACCCAGTTACTAGGTATTGAATAATAGCAGCTTACTAGGCAGCTTGAGTTTCGCGTCAGCGGGCGGTAACTGCTCGTTTTGCCGGGCCTTACTTAATATAGACTAGCGTCATCAGTCAAATGTGCCTTATCGCGGTAACCTTTCGATGTCAATATAAAGCTTCCCCAACTGCATAAAGAAAATTGTTATACTGCCTTTACTGTTATTTTGGACAAAATGCTTCAATCAAAAGCTGTATTCTAATTCCTTTTTTCTTTCTCTATCGTCCGAGAACCTTACTGTGACGGGGTATCATGACTCGGAACTGTGACTTCCGCACGAATGTACACAAGATCCGATAGGAACTAATACTCCGAGCAAAATTCAATATCAAGTGCGAACAAGATGAGGAAACACAAGCTGGCTTCACATTATCATATTTTTTATCGTTCAAACAAGCCGCAGGTTCTATTTAGTATCGTGTCATGCACACTCTCGAAAAGAAACACGAGAAGAGGACATGACCTGGACCCCATTGGTACCTCTACCTGCCTCTCTTCCACGCTAATTTGCTGGCCAGTCTCAACCATATACTTAAGTATAAGATCTCTCAACTACATATCTTGGTGTATGATCAGCTGAATGTCGAGCTCAGCTCTCCAAGCCGGGGAAGCTTCGAGTGCAGTAAGGTGAGGCACAATTATACATATCTTATGCATCAAACGGGATACGGGTGAAAACTTTCGTGCTTTATCATTGGCATGCTCTCTGACTTCCTTTTGGCCATCCATGTTCACTCGAGTTTGCGAAGTTCACAACATCCTGGAGTCTAAGGCGTTCAAAGATATCTGTGCATCGCGAGACGGATTAGCAAAAGGAAATACCGGCCCTGTTGCTTGCGACAAGGATTGATTCGTAAATCTTTACCCCAAGCTCTCAGCTGTCCAGTGACAAGCAGTATATCCACCCAGCTCCAAATTTTATCCATATTCTAAGCTCATTACTGAGATTCATTTAAACAGGATTTATTGGATGGTAAACCTTTGCGAATTCAATCTTAACAACGACTATGCTCACTGACATTCCTAATATATATTCATCTCATTGTTCACCGATCTATCCACATATCCTTTGATGGGAATAGGAGGTTACCCTCAATCACTGCATTCAGCCTCCAAATCGACCTTAGTGATTAGAATACGTCAGTTTGTCATACATTCTGTTTCGCAAAACTTCGCTACACAACTCTGAAAACATCACTTCGCTATCACGCTTCCGTGTCTAAAAGCCTCAATCCGAATATTTTCATGAGTTTTCAGGCATCATATTGCCTACCTTCAACATAAACCCCCACTTGTTCACCCTGGGTACCTTCACTATCGTGTTCTCGGTCAATTACCGATAACAGATTCATTCGTGCGTCCTTGTACCAGTGTGACGTTATCGTTAAGTCTATCAACACAGATCGGAAATATTGGCGTAGAAGCCGTGTGTCTGTCCCAGATACTATCAATTCTAGTATCCGATGATAGACTGAAATGCTATTATAATAATATATCCATTCCAATATTTTCAAGCTTACGTGTACTGATCTCATCCCTTTAATGAGACCTAGTTCATGATGTTGTCATCCTCAGAACGCAAAAGAATTCGCGAGGTTCGCCGCTACTACAAAAGATCTCCCGATGATCCGCCTATCGCTGGCGAAAGCGTACCGGCCGAGAGCCCTGAGACAGTTCGGTCCGTAGAAAAAGCTAGCAGCCCCAATAGCACACTCACTGCGTTGATGCAATTGATCACGTGGCGTCTTGGTGCCTCAAGAGCGATGGTATCTGTTGTTGATGATAATGCACAAGTATTTGTGATTCCTGTCAATACCTCGTTTGCAGCATACTCACACCTCTACAGTACTTTCTCGCGGAAGCAACAAAAACACTGGATTTGTCAGACTCTTCAAAACATGATCCAGGTGACGATTTATGGATGGGTTGTGGAGGGTAAGATCTCTTACAGTAAAAAGGCTTTCGAGACCTTTTCTGACAAAAACTACGTTTTCCAGAACTATTCGCAGTCAAGCTCTATGTGCGGTGAGTTTTTCAGACCACCCATCGCTCACCACTAATATCTTGTAACTAGTACACAATAGAAGTTATCCCTGAACCAAATCATTATGCCTGTTTCAGTGTTCCGGATTTATCGGACGATCCAAGGTTATGTAATCTGCCTTATGTTGCAGGCGGACCAAAATTTCGATATTATGCAGGAACCCCTTTGATCAGTAATACCGGAATACCAATTGGAAGTGTCTTTGTCATAGATCCAAGGCCACGCGAGCGAGCCACGAGAGCGGAGGTCGATTTCCTGGGACTAATGGCAAAAAACGTCATGGAATACCTTGAAATGAAACGGGAGAGTGTGCAGTTACGGCGGAACGATGTAATGTCTAAAGGATTGGCTGCTCTAGTTGAGGGTCAAAGTAAAATCCCACGGCAATCGTCGACGGAAATGGTCTTCAAGTGCCAAGACGCCAATGGCTCTCACTCAAATGGAGCGAAAATGGTTAATACTAATTTAACAAGTAATTTTGTTGTTATTGACACATCTTTAGCGACAGTCGCTGAGCAGTCACTGAACAACACATTAGCCAGGGAAAACTTGCTACATGATATCTCACCTGATACATCTATAGATCAATTGGCGTTGACTGACGCCCCAGCGACCCATGATCGAATACTCTCACGAGGTGCCAATTTACTGCGAGAATCTCTTGATGTTGATTATACAATTTTCTTTGATATGAGTATTGGCTTTTCAAGCAGTGTTGGAAATGAACAAAACGGAGATGTTAGATTGCCTGAAGACACTTTTTTGGATGAACCAGACACAAAGAATAACTTTACCACAAGATCCGCCTATATTTCGCATGACAACGATATCGGTTTATTGAATACATCTGCCCAGTCTCCATCACTCAACAGGCGAAGTAACGAAGCAGGTTCTGCTAAAGTAAGAAGTTTCTCCACATCGACTTGTTCGTCATTGGATGGCGATACACTATCTTGTAACCTTTACAGAGCGCCAAATGAAAAGGATCTGCAAAGACTTTCGAAAAGATATCCTAAAGGTAAAGTATGGACGTTCAATGGCTATGATTCTGAGTCTTCAGAAGACGATAACTCACCACCATCTAAACAAATGTTCGCTATGCAGCTTAATCCACGAGATCATCGGGTAAGGAAATCTGATCGCAGCATACTGAGGCAGTGCTTTCCTGATGCTCGAGAGGTTCTTTTTGCTCCACTTTCTGAGGCAGGAACTGGATTACCCATAGTGGCATGCTTTGCAGTATCCCTACGGGACATAGCGATTTTCACCTCCGATACTGAAAAGGCGTTTGTTCGTGGGTTTCTGAACAGTGTTTCTATTGAGTATAATCGAATATCTATCGCGGCTGCCGATCGTCAAAAAGGAGACTTCATATCAAGCATATCACATGTAAGAAAACCAATCCTATTCAGTTGCAGACATGTCTAGTTAGTAGAATTTGTCTTCACAGAAGGCGCTCAAGGTCGAGCCTTCAGATGCGAGCCTCGGAAATCGCAGATCTTTATTTGTTGAACCTACACGTTAGCTAGGATTCCCTGCAGTTCAACCACGACGGCTACTTATACAATCAGTCATTGGCTCATCTAACCTTGTTGATTAAAGCTGACTAGTTTTATCGTCAACAGGAATTAAGAAGTCCACTCCACGGAATTCTTGGGTCTGCTGGTATTTATGTTCTGTTTGTAGCACTTAGTATATATTTTAACAGCTCCAATAGAACTTTTAAGCGAGACAAATCTTGACAATGGTCAATTTGAACTCTGCTCGACAATTGAAACATGCGGACGAGTTCTTCAGGAAACTTTAATGGATGTTCTTGAATATTCTAAGGTATGAGCTCGGCTTCTTCTTCTGATTCTATGGTTGAGGAGTCCCTGAATCGACAACTCTCCTTCACGTAAAGCTAATACGTGCAGCTAAATAATTCAATGAAACACAAAGAAGTCGGTGTAAAAGCGCCAGATGCGAACGGAAATTCTTCCAATTCCCAGCAAATAAACGGCGAAAGTCCTACGAGCGACAATCTACTTTCTCAACCTCTGGATCTTGCTAGAATGTGTGAAGACTCAGTTGCAATTGTTGCAGTTGCATACATGCACCACAGAACGAATTCGGAACAGCTTCTATACCGAGTTATGCAACCTCCAGGAACGATGGAAACGCAAGAGATTCAACCCCTGTACAAATCTAACTCTGTCACTGTATCTTTGCATATTACATTTGGCGAATGGCACTTCTTCTGCTCTCCGGGATCCATGCAGCGAATCATTATGAATTTAGTGGGTAATAGTCTCAAGTATACATCGGCAGGCTTCGTAGACATTTCATTGGCTGTTGAGTCTCCCAGAAATGATAACGCCAAGATATCGAAGAGACCAAATATTGCCAGTGATGATTTAATTGTACTTCGAGTCAGTGATAGTGGCAAGGGTATCTCTAGTGAGTTTTTGAAAAGCAAACTCTTTATAGCCTTTTCTCAGGAGTCGTCATTGGCACCAGGCACTGGTAAGAACTCGACTATTGCCTTAACCTCTTTGATATGCTGATATTCTGTGTAAAAGGACTTGGACTTCACATCGTGTATTCACTCGTGCGGATGTATAACGGAACTATCGATGTTCAAAGTCAAGTCGGTCACGGAACAACTGTTACAGTCAAACTGCCCCTCAAAAAAGCATTATCTAATCTAACTTCTATCGCCCCCTGCGATGCACTTCTCAAGGTTCAAGTTGAAGAATTGAAAAATTTGCTCAAGCAATTCAAATATTGCAAGTTCTCAACTCACGGTTTCCGGTCTGGCTCATCTTGTTATCTAAAGAAATCCCTGCACGCCTAACTTACCCAGTGGTTTGGTATGAATCATGATCCTGACGACGATGCTGCTGATATTGCTTTCGTCACTGAAGAAAAAATCGACTTGTTCCTTGCAGAGCTAATGAAAGATGGTGCATCCAAGCCCTCGCTTATAATAGTGGTACGATATGTTCCAAGTCACAACCATATATCCCAACAGAACTCGGCTATTGGTATACCCCTTGAAACTCTCACGATACCGTTTGGACCCTCGAAATTGTTGAAAACATTACGCACCTGTCTATCACCAAAGCAAATATCACCGAAACCGTCTCCTGTAGCCGATAATAAGTTTTTCTATACCAGTCCTTTGCCCTCTCCGCCCGCTGATATTCGAAAAGAACTTGGGACAACCGTTACCAGAACCGTAGCAGAGGAAGCACTTACTGAAAAATCACTCTCCGTTCCCAAAAATCTATCAAATCCAAGCCGGCCAACAATTCTCTGCGTCGATGACAATGCTATAAATCTTCGCCTCCTTAGAGCTTATTTCCGCAAATTGAATTTTGATATCACATGTGCGGAAAATGGAGCCGTGGCGTTCGAGAAATATCGCCTTCAGCCTAATGGCTTTGATCTTGTATTCATGGGTACGTTGATAACACTCATCTCGGCTTTAATTTTGTTCTTCGCGCCCATCCGAACACACATGCACACCTATAATTCACAATCAGCTAATTTGCCTTTCAAACTAAAGATATCAGTATGCCAATATGCGATGGCTATCAAGCTACAAGAATGATCCGATCACTCGATAAACTTCAACAAAGCATTAGCTCGACCCCATTACCAGCAACTCGTATTGTGGCAATCTCTGCCGCGTATTCAGATGCAGACATGGAGATGGCGAAGGCGGCGGGTGTTGATGATTTCTATACAAAGCCGATGAAGGTCAGTAGATTGGAGACGCTGATGAGGAATTGGGGATATCTGGATTCATGACCGCGGGTCCAATTTGTTGACTTGAGCATAACAAAATTTGGGATTTGATGGAATTTTGAAGTTGATGTAAAGAAAAAGCTGAGTACACAGAAAGACTGGGGATTGGACATGCGCTTGGTAATTATTGAGTTAGATTATATTTAAAAACGGCCAATTGAAGATTCGGATACAAAGGCAGGGTATAAGGTATCTTTAAAAACAAAATAGTGAACACATACGGATAATATATCAACACTCGGAAGATATATCAAACTACTTCAGTTCTCACTTCTTCGTTTTCGGAATTTGTTCTTATCATTTTATTTCCCTGAATCACACATTGTGTTTCACCAAATTCGCATGCATGAGCATGAAAAGCATGATGAAAGTCCATCAACTCATATCTGGGTAAAGCAACGATCTATTCTTGATAGCTAGAGATTGAGAAAACTGCCAAGTGCCAATAATACTCAATGGATGTAAAGAATGTCGATGTCCTAGAATCGAGCAGAGTCAAATGCGTTATGTACAGAAGAATAAAACCCTGCTTTGACAAATGAAAATTGAAAAGATTGTAAGATCCCCCAAGGGAAAGATCCTATGCGTTGTATGAAAATAATGTGGAACTCAAAGTCCGATTATGCGCCTCTTGCTCTTCTGCTTATTCTGTCATCATGTTAAGCTCGAGATCAAGTGTGTGATTCTCCCTCGGATTGTAAGCGGGTGAAAGAAATTTGCTTTGGAGAGTTCAAAGGATTGGTCGACACGGTTTTCTTTTGTTTACATTTCCCTTCTCATTGATCCAAATACTCGTTGTAGGTCTGTGTCCCACAAATCGACCACTGGTACGCCAGGTCCGAGAACGTGCCTCGTTTGTCGTACTGCTAAATCATATAGCCTCACTCTCTCCTCCCTCTTCTCAACTAAACTTTGCCAGTGTCTCAAAGCAGGAGCCCCATTCAAATCTGCCATAAAATTTACTTGGTATTTTCCCCAGGTTCCATCATTCATATGTTCACTGTTGATTTGTTCCTGATTTCCTGGTAGTTTATCATGCTTTATATAACATATTTTGACGTTAAACTCGGCTTCCAGTGTCCCCACGAGTGGTAAAATTTTTAGAAGTAACGCAGCGACGGCGTGGTCTCGGAATTGCCTTCCTATGAGCTTTTGCCAGCACCTGAGTATCTGATTTTCAGTATATCCCTGATTTTTAGCGAGAAAATTTGAAGTTTCCAATCCGTTGGGCTTATCATTAAGAAATATTGCCCATTCATGGAAGATACTTTGAACTGAAACTCGACCTTCGGTTGCATTCCAGAGTGCAGAAGAATAAAATGCAATAGACTCTCCCCCACTGTACCAGTCTATAACTAGAAGAAGTAGTCCGCCCTCCCAAAACGTCCATACTTGATTAGACCTCCTCGGCTCGTGTTCAATCAAAAACATGGAAGTTGCATCTATGTTAGGATAGGGTATCAATCTAGAGGAACCCATCCTATGTTGTACCCCAGACATCTTGTAAAGGAAATCGATAGCAGATGTAACAATTATCAGACTGGTTGCACCGGTCGATCGAAGTAAACTTTGTTTTGATCCCCCCCAATCTGACGACGATCAAAAACACTTCGAATTCAGAAGGTTCTTTGGGTGGGTATGATTAATGTATGAGTCAGAATCGAAGACGAATCTGCTGTATTGATGAATGTTTCGGGACTACAAATCTCAGTGTAGGGCTTTGTAGGCCATGCACTAAATGTAAAGGCGTCGAATGATTAAGTGATGATGTTCGTGATGGCACTAAACAATAAGAGAGTCTGGAAATTGTAGACCTGCGCTGGATGATAAAGATAGGAGATAGCTTCTGTTGTCCCAAGGTGTAGTCGGGTGTATGTGATTTGCTCAGTTGTGTTGTAGTGGTAAAAAGTTTCTTGTTTTTAGACTTTTGCTAATTGGGGAAAAAAGGAAAGAGACACTACAGGAAGAAACCGACCTATTTGTGCGCAGATCTGAATCATCTGATGGCCTCTACACATTTTGAGAGAGTGTGATATGATAAAAAATAAAGTAATAAGATGTTACATACGATGTACTTTGTATTATTAAATACAGTAAGTGTGATGGATTTGCGGGTCTGATGCGTCGAATCCTGTAAGTTTTGCAACAGTTACCAGATTCTAAAATAATTTGGAATAACCAGACATGATTCATACTAATAGAATGGAGTATTGCTGATGCATTCTCGAAAGTTAAGATAGTAGAGGGACGGAATATTTGATTGGAGACGGCATGGTAGTTTTCTAGAGGAAGGAACGAGAAGGGACGGCGGAAGGAGCAAAACTAATCATGAATCAAGCTAAGAATTATCTTTTTCTCCCCCTCAAAGGTGATTTTCTTCACGGAAATTACGACCAATCTAAAACTATGCAGAGTAACACAGCCGCCGTGGCCTCTATCAGCCCAGGCTACATTCAGGGCTGCTGGAAACGCTGAACACTATCAACCTTGATAATACCATACCAACCAACCTCAGAATCTCTACTGAATGGTAATGATAATACTGGGCCTATCAAGCCTGCAAATACTCACTATCATGAAAAGAGCATAACCATCACTCAAGGAAATGTGAACGAGAAGGTTCACTTTTTAGGTTGGTGTAGACATCGCATGAGGAGAGACAGGGGGCGGGAAAGACAGTTGGAACTTGATCTAACTCAATAGGTCAATCCGCGTATACTTCTACCCTGATGTTCTTGATGATCCAATTGGAATAGCGTCAATTGATTCTAACTTGCATATATGTGGTCACGAAGGTGTAGTAGTTGCTCAGCCAAATCGTGTATTCATAGAGCCCAATCTAAGTGTTAAAGTGAGAATTCTGTCATATATACAACTAATTGCAACTCCACAAGATCCAAATTCAAATAACTCCACATCCGGGTATCCCTACATCTAATATTCCCATATCAAAACAACTCCATATCTAGAGATCCCCATATTCAAAATTCTTCACAGGTAATGATTTCATTTCGAATTATCTTTGATGGAATACAGCCCGCTCCAATTTAAATCCTCCTCGGAAGCCATCTCTGGCTTATATTCGCCCCTCAATTCATACATGGCTGCCGCCGAAAAGCCCGCTTTCATGGCTGTACTCTTATTCCACAAAATTCTTCGAATCAAGAATCTTATGACATAACCATGAACTCCGAGTATTTCTACCCAATCTTCTTTTTCCATTGCAAACATTGTGTATCCCGAACCAACGAAGTTGCTGGCAATAGATATGGCCGAGGATCGGGAAAGAAAAATGTAATGTGCTCGAAGCTGTGCTCCAATCCAGATACGGCACTCGGCATTTGTGTAGTCGTTTTTGGGGATTGTTGTCCAAATTATTCTTCTAATGTAGTCTGGGTCCTTGGTGGAAAGGTCTTCCTCGCAGACATCGGTGACTATCACTTTCTTTCATCAGCTAACTTGGGTCTATATCGTACAACTTAAGTGCCGCGCCAGAGGATCATGTAAAACCTTTCATGCAATTCGGTTGGTCTCACCCACATGGATCAACCAAATTAACGAGAGGAGTTTCACACAACTAGATGATCACAATGATTTGAGTTGAAAAGAAGACTTGGTACTTACGGGTGTCACCCGATTTACTGAATGATTGGTTTCTGCAAACCATTACCGAGGTGTGTCTCTTGTAGCTGAGCGGTGACTTGAGGAATTGAAAAGGCATTGTTATTTTTGTAGATGATTCAAATAATGATTTCACGTCGAAGATGGTAAGTAGGTATGTAGCTAGACAGGTAGATAGGTCTAAAGTGAAGAAAAAACTGTGGAAAGATATTGCGATCTTTATATAGCGAGAATCTAGACCAGTTTATGCTACTAAAAAGATAGTCAATTCAGCTTACAGGCTAAACTGTCTAGTTCAATGAAAGTGTGGGGGAAATCGGCCAAGATGCTAGAAACACAAAAGCTGAACGGCTTCTAAAGAGTGATTTTTGGGAATTTGAAATCGGATATATATAGTTAAAAGAGAGCTCAGAGCAGAAATGTTTCTGTGATGTCAATTCTAAAGTTCATTACAAGGTGTGAACATATTTGCAGGTGATTCTCATGAATAGACAGGGAGTTTTCTTGCTAGTCTCTTATTGCAGCTAAAAGGCTTATTCTACGCTACCAACTCCACACTTTGGCATGCCGAGAAACTTCTCGATATTCGACTGATCTCAATCACACATGGAAGAACATGAAATAAGTTGACATCGGAATTAAAAACCTTAACCTTGTCAACGGTCAAAGGTATAATTATGAGACTGGTGACATCAAAAACCTCGGTCCCGCAGAAATTCCCATCAAGTGAACTATCAAGAAACAAGAGGGGAGGAAATGGAGACAGCTCCATATCAGGCCAGCAGAGTCTCAATATCATATGACTGTCCTTTCGTAACATAGTGACCGTAAGTCATACTCGGAAATCCAACACTTGCTAGAGTTCACGTGCACACACACGAATAATTTAAGAGGGAGTGCTGACTTATCCTTCCCCTGACCAAACTAACCTTATTCCATGCCTTATTCCATGGCCAATTGTCGTGGTGACGATCCATGGTCCAGGGCGTGGTTATCACGACGCGTATATATTGCTCAAGACTCAATACTTCAATTGGGAACAGTATCAAAGTCACCATTCTTTTCATTGATGCCGTCCATCTTTTAATGATGATGATGATGATGATGATGTGCTCTTTTCCCACACGCCTCCATTAGATTTGACGCGCACGTGCTCCTCATGGGCCGTCGTTGACTTTGAAACTTTCAAGGGTACATGGGCCTTACGTCATCAAGCTTAGAATCAGCCCTGCGCACATGGAAAAAAGAAATTGATAGCCTTGAGAAATATTTTGAGTCATTGCCCCACCACAACTTCTTCAGAAGACAAATGCATTTGCACCGTTTTTGAAAAGATTCATTGAAGAGGAAGTATGTTCAAGACATCCCAAGGATTTTACAAAGGTTTATTCAAAAGGAGGAGCCGTAGAATACAACGTTAAAGGTCACCGTTTTCAATCTGGCTTTTCGAATTCCACGAACGGCTACAAATCTCCTCTCAAACTTTCACAAAATTAGTATCAAAATGCCTTCTATTGAAGTGAACGGCAACGCCGTTAAAACTCGCATTCTCCAAGTCAATGTGTCTGAGGTTGGGCGATTCAATAATCAGGAAACTCTTGAGAAATGGGAGCTCCCCAAGGATCTCTCTGGACTACAATCTATCGCAGAAGCAGCAGAGTATCTCAAGACACAAAGCATACCTGTAGCCTTTCCAACAGAAACTGTTTATGGATTGGGTGCGGATGCGACGCGAAGCGATGCTGTGAAAGGGATATACAAGGCTAAAGGGCGGCCATCAGATAATCCACTGATTATACATGTTTGCGATCTTACCATGCTACGCAGTCTCTTGACCTCGACCGATAACCAAAGCATCGATACTGATTTTTCCGAGATTCCAGAGATCTACAAACCACTAATTAAACGCTTCTGGCCTGGTCCCTTGACTGTCCTTTTACCAAATCCATCCCCAAGCAAATTGGCACCAGAAGTAACAGCAGGTCTACCAACATTCGGCACACGCATGCCAAGCTCTCCGCTTGCGCTTTCTCTGATACGTCTCGCTGGTGTCCCACTCGCCGCCCCGTCTGCAAATGCCTCTACAAAACCTTCCTGCACAACAGCCCAACATGTGCATCATGATCTTGATGGCAGAATCGAAATAATACTCGACGGTGGTGCCTGTCAGGTCGGAGTAGAAAGTAC
Source organism: Botryotinia calthae (assembly GCA_004379285.1). Classification (NCBI taxonomy): domain Eukaryota; kingdom Fungi; phylum Ascomycota; class Leotiomycetes; order Helotiales; family Sclerotiniaceae; genus Botryotinia; species Botryotinia calthae. The sequence continues at coordinate 47,958 of PHWZ01000055.1, forward strand.
GGTTGTAGATGGCATGTGCGATCCTCCGGTTGTTCTTAGACCTGGTGGTGTGAGTATTGATGAGATTCGAGAATGTCCTGGCTGGGAAGGTGTGGTAAAAGGATACAAAGACCAAAGCGAAATTGGAGACAAGGCACCCAGAGCACCGGGAATGAAATACAAACATTACAGCCCCAAGGCGAAGGTTATATTGTGCGAGAATGGGCGCAGCATTGAACCTCTTTTCGGCGACGAAGCGCTGTCAATTGTAGCAACACAAGCTGAAGAGACGGAACATACTGAGCGCAAGTCTTCATCTTCCGACAAGCCAGCCACAGTTGGTATCATATCTACTCTGAATTGGAGGTTTCGACCCGGGGGTGAAGATTATGCTGGCTATAATATCCAAATAGATGAAGACAAAGACAAAGGAACTATAGACATAGAAGGGGACTTGCAGTCAAACGAGTTCGCGCTCTACACAACAAAACAGAAACCTTGGATCAAAAACCCGAGTCATCAGACGACAGGCTGGCATTTGGCGAACTGTCTGAAAATTTCTCTGGGCAGTGAAATCAAAGACATTGCCCATGGTCTCTTTTCAGCCCTGCGCGAGCTGGATCAAAAAGGATGTGATGTCATTTTTGTGGAAGGCATCAAAGACGAGGGAGATATTGCGGCAGCAGTCATGAATAGGCTTCGAAAAGCAGCCACGGTCATTGAAAGATAGAAGATCAAGAATCAGTGCCAAAAATCATTATATCTAGATACAATTCCATAGAACAAGCTGCGTCCCATTATAATTTCACTATTCCTATGCCTGGGAATTTGATATGCCCCAACTCCAGTACAATCTAAACTCCTTTTATGGCTCCCAACCAAATGTAATGTTGCCCATCCACAATGACATGATCTTCTTTCTCCATGCCCTTCACAGACCCTGCCTCAACCAATCTCCTAACTTGGCCTTTCCGAATTGTGCCAGATTGTTCATGCCTTGCTCGCTCAAATCGATACCCTTCAACTGTGCCACATCTTGCGTAGGCGCCTTGCTGACTCTTTGGACAATAATCGTGGGGTCTGTTTCGAGAATAATACCATCATCAACCATCTCATCGACTGCCAGAGAAAGGAGGTCGTAGTTTTCGATTATAGTCCGTTTGTCTACAGATTGTCTATGGAATGTTAGCTTTGCTTCCCTTCGCGGTGCTGAGCAATAGAGAGAAGGAAGTAGGGAATAAGTCCAGGGCATATTTCAATGGGATAAGACGTACTTGAATAACAGATGCAAAGAATCCCTCAAAGCCAAAATAACATTGTAAAGCATAATCTCATTCTCGTCCACTCCTCCAACTACATACATCATAACATCGCTCTCGCTCTTATATAATACAATGCGATTGTCGTAGAGGATGATATCAGCGTTTTGCTTTTGGGTCTTCTCGAGGAGACCTTTCTCAAATGCTTTTTGCGATTTTTGATCGGGGTATGGTGCTGCTGGAGCTGGAGAGTGTGTCAGAATTTAAAATGTCAGAAACGGATATACAAAGCACATACAAGAGGAGTTGTGGTGGGGTGGTGCGTAGTATTTGGTGAATACTCGCAAGCCATCTTCGGCATTGAGGATTATGATGGCATTGACGGAGAAAAGAGACATATTGGGCGCCATGATGATAGTTTGGGGCCGATTGGCAAAAGTGTTTCGGTGGGAGTTGGGAATGTGGTGTACGGTGTACGAGGGGGAGTTTCTGGAGCTGGTAGAGAATGAAGCTATTGCTATGGAAATCGGTATGGAAATCGTGGTCGGAATGTCATTAGTGCCTCAGGGTTCACTGAATTTGGCGTAATGCGGAATATAATTACTCCGTCTGCCGAGATCGCACCCGTTATTTGTAGGCTCGATAACTGAAGCTACTTGGCAGTAGGTGTCTTCAACAACACAATTATTGAGATATCTCAGAGATATAGCAATACTTATTTCGATTGTCTCATACTCGCACGTTTGGTTTGTTTTTAGTTTCTGACTAAATTAGTTCGAGATGTTTAAACGAAGATTTGATTCTTGTAATCGATCTCGCATGTTTTTTCACCTATCTATAACGCGCCCCATCAAACAAAGAGAGGATTGATATCCGGTATGGTTCATGATGCAAAGATCATGATCGGTGCAAAACGAGTTCAGTATTTAGCAAAGGCAGAATCGAGTGATCAGTCCTTGCACTAGCTTCACGAGTCTACATATATTTCAAAGCTATGGGACTTTACATTGAATACCGGTACATCAACAGACATAGCGTGGCAATCAATCGTTGTGTGATATCACAGCGGGGTTTACCAAGTGTAGGTCTTTTCCACATGTCACTATTGCTCTTACAACTAGCTTTTCCACGGACATGTCCATTGGAGCACCATTTCGATCTCCTAGTCTACCGTGTGACTCTTAGTTGCAGCTGCGCAGTTGGCAAAGTGAGAGCTATGTCTTTTGTTGGCTCACATATCTCAACAACAGAGCAGAATGAGATCTCGTTGTTCTCCATTTATGTATCTTCTTTGTTAATTTTCAGCGACTCATCGCCTTTCATTTTTCGTTGTTTGATTATGGAACTTGAACAGCATGAACATAACATAGGTGAACAATGCCATTGTAGCTGATTATATTGCTCCTTACATAATGCCTGTAAATTCGAACATCATACATTCATCTCGGTACATCACACGCAGAAACACCAAACTTAACAACCCAGACCTCAGTTATCATGAGTTCTAACGGTGAGTTGCCCGCGCGCAATTCACCTTCCCATGACCCGAAAACAACTTCAACACATTCAATTTCACTTCAAGGAAGAGCGAAGATGTTCCATCCCGTTCCAGAGAAGCTCTTCAATGATTGTCGACGTCAATGGTCGGGTAGCTTGTCCAGGTATCAAGAGTATCGCGAAGCTAGTGATACTAATAGTGTACCAGGAGCTGTTGAAATTCCTGTTCCTGCCATGAAGATAGTCGCAAGAACACCCCGGTCAACCGAATCAAATGTTGGGACCGGCACAGAGTTATCTGATCGCGATGTGTCCTTTTCAATGGGTTCAGATACCGGAGTACTCAAGATAAGTATAGATGCGATGACAGAATTCATTTGCGACTATGCTAATCGTTGGCATTCTAATCTCCCCTCTAGTGATCCAAGCAGAGAAACACCTAATAGACATCTTCCTGGGACTGTTCCCATGTTTGCCTATTGGTCCACTCACTTCCACGAAGTCATGGAGCAAGGACCAAAGCATGCTGCGGCGGAATTAACCAGGAGATTTTCGCGAGAAGAATTTTGGCGGTTGCGCTACATTTTCTTCCTTGTTCAGACTGGTGCAGAAGAACGCGATCTTTTTGGACATATAGCTGTCTGTGCTATCTCCCCAGAAGCCAAGACGATTGATTATCTCTGTAGCGCCGGCGATGACGGTCTCATTCGCGGCGATGGTGCTAAATGTGTTGAAAACTTCCTTGCTATGCTTACAATATATCTTGGAGACGAGCCACCACTTAGTCAAAGATTTAATCCATGCGATTGGAAACTCCGAACACGCCGAAGCGAGTTGCAAGAACAGGATAAACCAGACTGCGGCATGTTCACAATATGTAACATCATGTGCCTTGCTTTTGGATGGGAGTTATCTTATGGGGCAAGACGCGGATACGAAATGAAGAATTGTCGATTCCGTATCTGCACTACTCTTTACTTTGGTGGTTTCAGAGGGTATAACCCCGGTAAAGGTGCTGACAACACATTTTACTACCCTCTAAATGCCCTCTCGCCCCCTAACTCTCTAATTGATTGCTTTATTCTAGTCCGCCAATTCCCTGGACTCATGATTGAGGAAACTCTCGCACCAGACGTCCGCCGTCGCTCACCAATGTACTATGGCTGTCCTGACAAGGAAACACTATATGCACATTGTGATCGAAACAAACGGTTCTACCCATACTACGACAGAATCGGGATCAGCGGACGTCTCGTGCCGTTTGCAAAATTTCTGGCTTGGGTCGAACGTTATGATCTCGCGAGAGAAAGGGATGTAGCGCCGTATCCAAAACCTTATCGACCCGATGGTTCCAACGGGAGCAAAAGATGGATTCCACCTGATGCTCACTGGCCGACAGGAAGACTTTGGTAAGTGTTGTGATTTCTCTAGAGGCACGGTAGTTCCCCTATCTTTCAATCTTTCAATCATTTCAATGTAAATTTATCTCAATTCAATAATCCAACAAAACTAATTTATTCCATTTCATCTCCATCCCTTATTCTTATTTTCGTGATTGAAACCCCTTTTTGAACGACGTGTTTTGTTCTATGCTCGTGATGTAATCATGAATTTATGCTGCAATTTCAAGTAAATTCCGAGTCAATTGATTCAATGCAAGTTGCAAGTGCCATCATCTGTGGCCTCGATGTTTTGTCGTGATTTATATTGATGTTGCTGTTGATACCTAAATTTGCGTTAGCCGTGCTAAGGTTAAAAATAGCTGAGTCTTTGTCGGCATTATCTGTTTTTTCTGTCTTTGTCGTCAAAAGAAACGAGGGATTGTTTAATTCATAACAAGTTGGACAAAGGTTGTGTCAAGACTTTGTTTTTATTCTTTCATTTATTTAGCAGCGACAGAGATCCATTCAACAAATTCTTGATGGTAGTGGGTTAATTAATGGTTATTGTTCCATGGTAACTGACCCAGGTACATTACCTAATACCTCACCTACGTTCGATTTTACAATATCTCAAAAACTTTACCATCGAGCATGATTATGTTAATATCCAATTCATGCTCTGTCCTAGTTTACTATAAGCAAAACAACTAGTTGCCATAATAAGACCACATTTCTTATGCATTCAATTGTGATTCGATTAGTGACGAAAACAAAAATATGGGAGAAAGCAAAAAGTCTGAGGAATAACCAGCTTCTATCACCTATCATAACCCAATCTTGAAAACTGTAGCCTGGTGATCAATCTAAGTTTCGGACCAATTTTAGAGCATTTATTTGGAGATGGTCTCAATGGCGTACCTTTTAGCGGAATTTTTGTTCGCTAAGTTGCCAGCAGGTTGGATTAGCCGAGCAAGTGGCACGCTAATAGTAGACTGAATCTTAAATCGGATCTCCACGCTGGATTCACGGCTTATAGAGGCCAATTGTAATTATTTGAATTGTTTTTGTTGCACATCTGCAATTTGAAATGACAGATCTCATCCCTGTGGAAATTGAACCTAAATTTGGCTCGAGTACTTTCAAACCTTTCAACACGCTAACCTTTATGTGCCTCGCCCTTTTGCTTGATACTTAGTAATAATATTAATAGCTCTTCAATATTAGTCACACAATTGATAATCTTTACCAGATCATCTTATAACCAAGTATGGCTTCAGGTGAACGTTGCAAAACAATTATTTGAAATTTGAGCGGTGCTGAAATGAGAGTTATCGTGGTTAGATACCAGCCTCAACAATTGAATTTCAACCCTTTCAGGATTTAATAAAGTACCTACATTTAGTGTAATCAACCATGTGAAAGATGCCCGATACCTACGATGTTTATATGTATAGTACTCTTCACTTATTTCGTGTAGAACGCCAAAGCCAAGTATGTCTAAGTCAGCTCACAAAACTTACCTGCAGAAAGACAGGTCTTGGAATTCCCGCTCTTCACCTCCCAGAAAGATCTCAAAACAGAACAAAAAGAACAGATCTCAGGAACAAACCAGTATCCATGCACATCATATCTCCTCAGATCACACAGCCAGGTGTTCAGTTCGCTTTCACGAACATCAAGCACAGAGCCATATAAAACACGCGGCACGATTATTTCCATGGACTAGTTTTCTTCATCATAGACCTATGTGCCCTAAACGCCATCTTTTTGACAATTCCCATTTCATTCTCTCCCATTTTTTATGACGCCTTTGAGTAAGTCCAATCCTGCAGGTGTATTCTAAGTTTGATGGCTTGGGATTCACTCGAGAGAAGAAAACTTTGCTGGTTTGTGGCCGAAAGTTCTGAGAATTGTGTACTTTCATGGTAATGATACAGCGAAAGATGAGTAGAAAGAAAAGAAAAGGATGGGGGGAGAGGGATTGATATATTATATATTGAACAATTGATTAGCTCTGAACTAAGAATAGACTAGTTTCTAGCTTGAGGTTCAGTCACAAAATATTCAAGAGAAGCCAAGCCGAACCGCGGTTTCCAGAAGTTCGTCATGATCGTCTAGGTACATGTAGATTCAAATTTTGACCAACGCAGCTGAATGCTGAAGGTCTAGAACTATGTTAAATAAAAACAATCACATCATGGGAGTGATTTGAGGATATCATATCATTATAAGTTATACTCTCATCTAATTTTGACTGTTCATTCGTGAAGAATATTAAATTTCGACGAATGAAAATCATGACATCACTCCTCGATGGATTCTCCGTACCATTAAAAGTGACATTAAATATCGCCCGTAGATCTTCAACTAGTAAGAATTTGGAGATACCTCAAAGTAAGAGGAGATGTCGACAGCCAACATAAATAGAACTTCGAATCTAACTGACACGATATCCTACGAGCAAAGCAATGTAAGCTATCATTCCAAGCCTGGAAGAATATTGTCTAAAGAACACAAGTATAATCATTGTTCTCACCTTCATTCATAAGGAGCCTTAACCTCCCGATCCAAAATATCTAAAAGAAAATCCAAATCCAACCTCTCAAGCAACCTATCAAGCATACAGGGGGCTTCGATATGCGACAAACCTTCTACTGCTCTCAGATAAGTTCCTCTCTTACCACATGATAATAATAGCGGAAACTAGCAAGACAAACAGGTATTCAACTATACACGCAAGGGCTGACGACGTGCAACAAAATCGACTTCACCATCTAGCTGACCGCTAGAGAGAGACCAGCACCAATTAACCTCAATTACTATCTACCAACATAGACCAATACTAATGAAAACGTTGTATGGGTTTGCGACATGCAACAATTATCCTCTAGATATGTAAAATCAGCTATAAAGACCAATTAAGGACAGAACTGACAACAGCTAGAATAAGAATATAAGGCTACTCAAGGTTACCGTAGGCTTACCCCATGTTAAGATATGCAACAGACAGCTTTATTTGGGCGCTAAGATGAAAAGAATACCTGCTAATACCTACTAGGGACCACTAACGACAAGCGCAGAGTTTGCTAGTAATCTGACTGGGGGGTGCGACGTGCAACAAACGGAAGGACATGAATGATGACACATGCTGTAATGTAAATGAGGGTTAAAAAGCCAGAAGGAAAGATCTTTGGTGAAGAGGCTTTGAGGTACATAATACATTTACAGTCTCCTTGAATCATATAATGGAACCTACACTAGCAAATCGAGAGACGAAATTACTAGAAAATCCTTTACACATGAATTTTAGAAGAATCTAAACGAAAATCCCTATAAATAGAGGAAATCTCAGAATGATAGAGTGCTATATAATATAATATATAGCAACTAGATATTTGTATTGAAACTAGTCAAAGAGGGTATCAACTTCTATTTTCCTTTCCCAGCTAAACTTTTGCGCAGTATGCCTTTCATCATCCCATAAAAGTACAAACTGGTAATCGGTATGTGTCCAAAACCCAGTATCTCCTTCTTACGCCTTTCCATTCGCCCTCACCTTCTCCCCCAAGCTCCTCGACTTCCACGTCAACCCAGTCGACATCTAACCCAGCGTCACACAGATCTAGCTCCGAGACTTTCGTATACACATCATAGCAAACTTTTCTATCCGCTCCAAGTCCATTGAAGAAACTAAATTTTCCAGTTTCAGATAATAAGCCAATGACGTATTCGGAAAAGAACTTCTTAAGCTCCATGTAAGATTCCCCGAAGGTATCAAAATATATAACGTCGAATTGAAGATTTTCTTCAAGTAGCTTTGGTAGGATCTCTTGCAAGCGACCAGCGTGGATTTTATAGCTTCCTTCTTCAGGTGCAGATGCTTCCCATTCTTTTCCAAATTTATGACCTGGTTCTTGGAGGAGTGTGAGAACATCAGGGTGGGCTTCTATTAAATGGTGGCTGGCTGGTTTTGTGGATGCAAACATTGTGTCTATTATGCCCATCCCAAAACCGATGTTGAGGATCCGTAATGGAGGTGAGGAGGAGGGAATAAGAAGATCGACAGTACGTTTCATGATGGATGTTTCCCATGCCATCATTACACCGTTAGCGTCAGCATCGAGAAGTACATCTTCTGTGAATTCGAGTTTACTTTTGAGATAATCTGCGGAATTGACGTCTTTCTTTGGCTCTTCTACCTCGCTTTCTTTTGCTGGTTCGTCTGTAGTTTCTTCGTCTACAACTATTTCCATCCCCTCCTCTTCGTCCTCATCCTCATCACTTAACTCCTCATACCCACCCATCAAATTCATTAAAATCTCCGCTCTCACACCAGCTTCCACAACTAATTCATATAATTCTTTCCTGCCCAATCTCCACGCCAAACATCCAGGTGTCTCATTATTCGTATCTAAATCATTCCATATAGCTCCCGACAAAAACAATTCTTTGATGGTCGCTTTCGCAGCCTCTATATCTTCCACAGAAGGAGAATCTTCACATGATGCAATTGCGGCGTGGAGAGGTGTGAAGCCAGTCTCGGGATCTTGGACTGAGGCAGCGCCAGGTACTCGAAGGAGGGGTTTGAGGGCGGCGAGATCGTGGTTAGAGGCTGCGAGGAGGATAGTTTGGGTAGTTGTATCGGTCTCGGAGGCGAATGCTGGGTCATCCATCTTGAAGATTAGGTGTAGGTGTATGTAAACTTTATAAAAATATTGGAAATCTTTAGGATTTCAGAATGCTGGGGAAATAATTTTTGGAGGGGTCGATGGATTTGGCAGAGAGAGGACGGTGGGGACTAGCAGATCGGTAGAGCATGTGTCCGATTAATTTTGTGAACTCAATTTTGAATTAGCAACAGAAGTAATTTACAATGTCTCGGCTTATCTTATGTATCTATCCGAAAGATCTGAGAACGACACCGCAAGACTTTAAGACATGAATTCGCCCTCTCTGGCCCTCTCTTCGAGCCCATCAATATGAATTGAGACCATCCAGGAACCGGAAACGTACTGCCGATTACCCCATTTTAGCTTTGCGAACAGACAAGGATCTACAAATGAATATCACAAATATAAACTTAAGAAGCTATCCCGCATACACAGTTATGACTAGTTTTCAATATCAATGATGTGTTCCGTGAGTATGACTCTTATATGTTCTATGTATATATAAACGGCAAGTCCAATTTCTGTTGTGTTCCGGTGTAATACAGATATATTGTCCTACTCGAGGTGAGAGCTTATACAAGTGTGGTCGATTTCGCACTGTGTGGGCACAAACAACGAAAGTATGTCGACCATGGAAGATATCCAGGCCACGAAGATGGATGCTGAAAGTCAATTGGTGTCGGGGATGCAAGATGAGTCGTTTCCAACAATTGATCCCGAGATGGAGAGAAGAGTTGTGCGCAAAATAGATAGGCACTTGATGCCTCTAATCATTGGACTATGTACGTCTTTCCTGGAACTCTGATGGGGTCAATGGTATTCAACTAATCATTTTCGAAGACCTCCTAGCATATCTTGATCGTTCGAACATTGGCAATGCGAAAATTGCCGGTATGATGGATGACTTGCATCTCGATTCTGACAGCTACGAATGGCTCCTCACTATATTCTACATATCGTACATTGTATTCGAGCCATTGGTGTTGATGTGGAAAATTATACCACCGCATATGTGGGGCGCCATAACAGTAGTGGGATGGGCATTATCAGCAACCTTACAAACTGTTGCGTTCAATTGGTCTGGAATGATGGCTGCTCGGTTTTTCCTAGGAGCTTTCGAGGCTTCGTTTGCACCAGGCATCACATTCCTGTTATCTTTCTTCTATCTAAGAAATGAACTCGGACTTCGATGTGGATTTTACCTAGGGGCAGCTCCTTTGGCAACATGTTTTGCCGGTACTCTAGCTTTTGGTATTACTTCTGGGAATTTTCAAAGAATTGCAGCCTGGCGTGTGATTTTCCTCGTCGAAGGAATGCCAGCCATTCTTGCTGGTGTTCTTACCTGGTTCCTCATGCCTGATAGTCCTGAAAAGGCCAAATTCTTGACCAAAGAAGAAGTACTAATAGCACAGGCACGCAAGGTTCGACAGGTAGGTACCACGGATTCTGATCGACCCCACGGAATCCAATGGCACGAAGTGCGTGCTGCATTCCTCGATATCAAGAATTGGACAACAGCATTGATGTATTTCTCCTGCAACGTATCATTTGCATCTCTCCCAGTCTTCCTACCGACTATTCTTGCCGCAATGGGCTTTTCAAGCGTCACTGCGCAAGGACTCTCAGCCCCGCCTTATTTCCTCGCATTTCTAGTTGTTATTCTTACAACATGGCTCGCAGACAAGTATTCGCAACGCGGATACACCATCCTTATCCTATCTCTCATAGGGGCAACAGGATATATAATGCTCGCCTTATCAACCAGCACAGGAGTTCGCTACGCCGGAGTGTTCCTAGCAGCATCGGGTATTTTCCCCGCGATTGGAAACATTCTTCCTTGGGTAATGAACAACCAAGGGAGTGAGAGTAAACGAGGCACGGGGATTGCGATTTTGAATGTGGTGGGTCAATGTGGTCCGCTTCTGGGTACGAGATTATATCCTAGTAGTGAAGCGCCTTTTTATAAGAAAGGAATGGTATGTTTGTTTTCACTATTGTCGTCTCTGCCTCTGCTTTTCACCAAGTCTTCGACATGAAAGCAGGGAATTTCGGGCGAAATATACTAATCGTCATTTTCTTGTTAGTGGGTTTGCGCCGCTTTTATGCTCTTCAACGGTGCTTTAGCAATGGCCTTACGTTTCCGACTTGCATATGAAAATAGAAAATTGGATGAAAAGTACTGCGTAAGTGGCGATAATGAAGAGAGAAATGGAGACGGAAATGGAAATGGAAATGGAAATGGGAGTTTGAAGGACTCAAATGGAGGGAAAGAAAATGATGGGCCGAATTTTAGATATATTTTATGAAGTGATTGATAATGATGTTCTGTATACAGATTTCTTGGCTTTTTAGAGTTTTGGGGTTTTGACTTTTAGGGGCACACATGATACCCAGGGTTAAAGGGAATTGATTTCAGCTTATAGATAGATTGCAAATATTTCATTCTTTATATGTGATTTGTAAAAACTATCCTTTGCTAAAAACGTGAATGTCATGTGCAATCGTGGAAAAGCAAAAAAGCCATGCAAATCATCTGTCTACATACGCATTCCTATGCAATAGAATCATTCTCTCAAAACATTGACCATAACTTATTGTCCATAGTTTTCATGTTCGCATCATTTCATATCACCTTCGAACCTAGAGACTCCAGTACAAGAACTGCCATGCTTGTCTATCTGAAGTTCTCTGGGTGCAAGATACCAGCCATGTTACCTGCCTTAACACGCTTGAGGGTCAAAGCAGCGATCAAAGCTGCACCGACACCAGATCCATCCTCAGCAGCCAAGATTTCAATAGGATCAGCCTCCTTAGCATTCTTCTTTGCAGGCCAATCAAGAATTTCACGGAGTGCGGCAGCACCACGAGCCTTGAAGTGGGGGTATTTGTTGAAGACAGATCCGTCAGCTCCGACGTGGCAAGTCTCGTAGTTCTTTTTCTTGGCAATGGCGGCAACACCACATGCGGAGAGGCGGGCGGCACGGGTACCGATCAACTCAGCAAGGCGACGAATGAGCTCGAGTTCTGGAACAGTGGCTCTGATGCTGAGCTTGTTTTGGAAAAGATCAGCAGTCTCTGACAAGTTCTCCCATGGGTCCCTAGACAAATGTTAATCAATTAACCATTTAGAGATATGGATATATGGGAACATACTCCTCAACCAAAGACAAGAATGAAGAGTCCAAGGTGTAAGCCTTTCGGAGTTTTTCAATATCTTGACCCTCAAACATGTGGATATCTTTGTTGTCATGAAGATCGACAAGAACCAATCTGAAAAGTTCTCCAAGGTAAAGACCAGCAATCATCTTCTCAAATGCTTGCTGACCAGGACGTGGAGAATCTTTATCAATAATGATATCGTATGGAGTACGGGGGAGAACTTTGTGCTCATTATCGAAAGCACCCCACTCGCAGTTGATTGCCATTGGAGTGTCAGGAGGTAAGTTCATGTGTGCCAATTTTGGAATAGAGCCACAGTTTTCCATGTAAGCAGCGTTGCAACCAGTTCCGAAAATACAACCAATCTTCATGGCTGTGTCAGTATATGCGGAAGCAATCAAGGTACCAGTGGTATCATTGATCAAAGCTGTAAGCTTAATTGGAACGCCCTGATAAATTGTCAGCAAGCGTTATCTTCTGAATGCTACTAAATAACTTACTCTCTTAGCAAGAGCTGCCTCAAACATTGGAACAATGTTTACACCTTCGACACCTGCAATATCGAAGCCCTTGGTCCATCTTTGCAAGATACCCTCATCGATATAGTTTTGAGTAGCTGGGTAGGAGAAGGTGAAACCAAGACTTAACGTTCCAAGATCCTCGCCATGATGATGGGAGTCAATGAATTGTTGAAGACAATCGGCAATGTATTCCCAAAGTTCATCTGCTTCGCCAGTCTTGAGCTCTTCTGGCATGCGGTATTTTGATTGGATAATATCAAACTCGGACTTCTCATCAGTCAAGATAATTTCACAGACACGCAAGTTGGTACCTCCCATGTCCAAGGCGAGGAATGTACCGGTTTCATAACCATCTGGAAATGCCATACACCAAGTTGGGTTCATTGGCTAAACAAAATTAGTCATGACTCCTACTTCGGATCCGAAGAACATACAATACTTCCACCCTCTACAGTGAGACCTGATTTGAAATTAGCATAACACTTGCATCGCAGTGAGAGGTCACAATAAATACCTTTTGTAAGCTCAGAGACGAAGTGTTCAGTGATTTCCTTGAGTTTTTGGGTGCCAACAGTGAACTGTTGCTCAAGCTTCTTGATTTGTTCCAAATAATTTTTGGGAACATCGGCCATAGAACCTACATAATGTCATGAGTTAGCATTCTAACCTAGTATTTTAGGGCTATGAGATTTCAATCAAAAATGGGTTATGGTAGAGAAGTGGACTCCTGCAATAAGCTTTTCTGTTGTTTTGCAGTCCATATCAAGCAGACAAGTCTATGACTGTGAATGTCAAGACAAGAGTGACATGAACAGCATCAGCCCATTATCGACGACTTCACAGAAGCTTTGCCTTTGCCTAAGGATAGAGCTTGGTATTTTTTGAAATGAGTGTTAAAACCAAGAGATCCGAAGCACACGCTAAAATTTTAGTCCAATCTAAGCAGAACACTTGTCGGGTAGACTAGCCTAGACTAAAATAATAATAGGCCGAGTAAAAATGGAGACAGGGGTCAGGAGATATCAACCTTTGCATAGTAATGGTGTTTGGAGCTTCTTGGGAGGAGCTGAAGATAGAATTGGAGATGAGGTGGTCGACATATTGCAAATTGTTTATCTAGAAACTTCGTAGATTTGAAAGCTTTGAGTTCTTGAATGTGATGATCTGACTTTGAAATACCAACAGCTGGTTGCTTTCGAGCTGACAATGCTTTATCAGAGACATAGAAAGGTGTGTCATAATAGACTGTATCAAGCCGTACAGCCTGCTCATTCACAGACAAAAAGTGAATTTGGATAACATTTTGAGATCCTCTTCGAAGCCAAACCAAGCCAAACCGAATGATCCTGAAGTGACGGAGGGAAAGTTGAAGTTATACATACCCTTACGGGAAGGAGGCTTTCTTGGACCTAACCCCACCATGTTGAAGGATTTTCAAAGATGGATTTGTAAATAGAGGGTATAAAAGAAGGGTTGAAGAGATTCTAGGATCTTCGGTGTGAAATTGAGGATATAAAGCAATACAATAACAGACAGAAGAGAAGACGCTGTTGATGATTTTACAAAAGTTTTCTTGCAAGAAAGGATTGAGTTTGTGTTGGGTGAAACTAAATAAATGGGCTATCTTCTTCGGACTTCACTCGACTCCCCGCCGTGACTTCATCATAGTGGATCCGATTCCAGCTCAACAGCCCAGTAACAATCTGATTAATAAGCACGGACCTATGCACGATTGCTTGCCGATAAGAAGAACAGATTAAGCGCGCTCGCGATTATTGATAAGTGAATGCAGAAATGAAAAGAGGGAAGTGGGGAGGGAGGCAGAGGTGTGAAACTAGTGAACATCGCGAAATGGCGTCTAATTGTTCAGGACACTTTGGAGCAACGTAAGCTTCAATATTACCGGGGGACAGCTATTTGGGAAGGAAGAGGAAATATTAACAACACCACGTCTTGGAATTGCTCACATTTCAATTTATTTTGTAGTGTGAATCAGATTCTTCTGATTCGGCTGGCCTCCGATATTTCTTCAAAATGAAGTCATTCACGATTGCGACCGCGGTCCTTTCTCTTGTATCGACAGCTTTTGGCGCAGACAAGAGTAACTTGTCGAAACCACTTACTTCGAAACAAATTCTCCCCTCAAATTTCAAACCGCCGCAAGTCTTCAAAAATGCGAATTTGGTCCATCATATCAATCTCGAAAAGAGCTACCCAAAAGAGTCAATTAATGTAGTAATTGAGAACATTGCGAACGAACCTCAAGATGAATACTATCTGCCATTTACATCGAGGCAAATGGAAACAATTGGAGCTTTAGAAGTAAAGGACAGAAAGGATGCCGATTCCGGACTATTCGAAGTACGAGCAGTAGAGGTGGACACAGAGAGGTAATTCATGTTCGGACCGTTATTCGAATCATTAGCTAATTCTTCACAAGTGACACTCAATTCTACTTGATCAAGCTACCACAACCCCTCGCACCCAAAGCACAACAAACAATTGGCATTTCATATTCATACCTTTCGGCTCTGAACCCTCTTCCAAATTCAATTGCACAGAAAGACAACCAATACGTCGTGTACGAATTCTCCGCGTATGCCCAATCGTCATACGTCACTTCGAAGCAAAAGACTGAGGTTAAATTCCCAACTACCAATATTCCAGAACACACGATTATTCCAGGAACCGATGGCGCATCTGAGTCACCACAGAAGCAAGGTTCTAAGTACACATACGGTTCTTATGGAGAGGTACCCGCCGGTGCAGTGGAACCGGTCCGAGTTCGATATGAGTTCACCAAACCCCTCATTCACGTCTCTAGATTAGAGCGTGATATTGAAGTCAGCCACTGGGGAGGAAATGTTGCTTTCGAGGAACGTTATACTTTGACCAACCGTGCTGCCAACCTTTCTCAACCTTTCTCTCGCACTCTCTGGAACCAAGCCGCATACTATGCCACCACTCCCACTTCTGCCATCAAGGAGCTTAAATTCCCATTGAAGGTTGGAAGTTTGACACCATACTTTACTGATGTCATTGGTAATGTCTCTACCTCTCGTTTCCGCAGTAATAAACGCGAAGCGAATCTTGAGATTAAGCCCCGTTACCCAATCTTCGGAGGCTGGAACTATCCTTTCCGTGTAGGTTGGGATGCTGATGCTAAAAAATTCCTGAGAAAATTAAGTGGAGGAGAGCAATATGTTCTTAATGTCCCATTCTTGGAAGGTCCAAAGCAAGCCGAGGGAGTTGAATATGAATTCGTTGAACTTCGTGTCATTCTTCCAGAAGGAGCCGAGTATGTATCCTATCCTTTTTTCTTCTACAACGCAACTAACCTCTTTCTCAATAGAAACGTCCAATTCTCCACTCTCGTCCCTACCGCCTCTTCGACAATCACTCTCCACAAAACCTTCATGGATACTATTGGCCGTACAACACTCACACTTCATTCTCATAACTTGATTGACGATCTCCGCGATCGTGAACTCATTGTTACATATACCTACCCCTTCCTTGCAGGTTTCCGCAAACCTATTGTTATTTTCTGCTCCACTTTAAGTTTATTCGTTACAGTTTGGGCTATTGGTACTTTGAATGTTAGTATCAAGGGAAAGAAGGCTTGAGTATCGGTTAGAGAGAAATCCGAGAAAAGATGATGCATCTAGCTGTAAGACTTTGAATTAAATATGTGTATAGATAGATAGCAAGATATGTAAAATGAGAAAAGTCTTGATTGTTATTGTTTTACTTCGTTCATTTCATTCCATATATGTTCTGAGAACATGCTCTTTAATCGGCGAATCTAGTGATCGCTATATAAGCCTAAAAGTACCAATTTCTTCCGGTAAATACAAATCCTTCCCATCCATCTCGAATTCAGTCCCTTCATCCTCTCTTCCTCCCCTCAATTTCCTCAGTCCCCTCTCAAACAAATCACATTGCTCTCCACTAAAATCCACCCTTCCCAGCCTCCTATACTCCCCCTGTCTCCCCGTACTCAAAACACACAATCCATACACCAACTTCAACCCATCCATCTCATGCCCCTCTCTCTCAAAAGTCGCTCTCGCAACTGGCAGAAAACACGCACGTGCGATATCGCTATACTCTTCTGGTTGGTCGGGTCGTATATGTACCACATGACTATACTTCTCCACCCGCATCCCTTGAAGTATCTCGACTTTCGTTTTCGCTTGTCCGGAAATATAGATAGTTGGTGGTTCGCGGCTCCAAGATGGGAGATTGGCAGGCCAATTCGGAGGGTCCATGGAGAGGGGATACAGAAGCCCGCGAAGAATTAGATGCGCGGAGTGGATTCTTCCGAAGGGGAGAGTGGGGTCGAGAGCGTTTATTTATGCGATGAGGAGCTCGATCATGGATTCTTCGCTTGAGAGGGGGATGAGATGTCCGGGCTTGATGTCTCCGGATACAGAGGCACAGGACCACGAAGGAGCTTCGTAGGAGGTGAGTCGACTGGATTTAGTGACGTGGTATGTGGGACTTTTTCCGACGAGATCGCGGACTGCGAGACTGGGGGGTGCGAAGGGATGGTTGGAGCGGAGTCCTTTGTGTACGCTCCAGAAGAGAGTTCCGGGGAGATGGCTTTGCCAGAGACCCGCGAGGAAGGTGTCTTGGAGGAGGGAGGCGAATGTTTGGGCTACGCCTGCGATGGCTACTAGACGA
The DNA here is from genome assembly GCA_004379285.1 of Botryotinia calthae. Taxonomy (NCBI): domain Eukaryota; kingdom Fungi; phylum Ascomycota; class Leotiomycetes; order Helotiales; family Sclerotiniaceae; genus Botryotinia; species Botryotinia calthae. Next base: position 65,111 of record PHWZ01000055.1, read on the forward strand.
TCTTTCTCGAAGGTTACTTCGGAGCAACCGTATGTTTCGAGGACTCGATACCAATCTTGTAGATATCTATCTCCCTCTTTTTCATTATCCTGCTGCGGCCCAAAAATTCGAGAGTTCCCAGGAGATTTAAACCCCGTGTGTTTATTCAGCCTCAGCTGTTTGGGCAATCCCAACGGGAAAGTTTCCGAAGCTTCATGGGTCCTGCATTCCCAAACCATCTGATCGAAAGTAAAATGCAGGATCCGCGGACTGAGCCATCTCTCCTGCGTTATCCAAGCCCGTTTATTGCACGGAGAGCTGTAGATCCGATCTTTCCAGAACTGGAAATCAGTAATGATAAATTCGTAATTTGGGGCGTTTTCCCACGTAGATTTCACGATACAGGGATGGATAAGCTCCGGATTTCGCAAGGGGATCAGGATATTGAGGGCGGCGGTCCCGCAGATATTGAGCAGAGCATTCGCGTACACGTCACCCATAGTTTGAGCCTCCTTGGTCCAATCCTCGGAGGAATCCTGGATGATGCAAAGAGAGTCGATCCAGATGTAGCGGATGTTCAGACGTCGGGCTACCAGAATCGCGTCTTGGAATGTTGGTGGGAGGATATCGTGGGGGATGAATTCTTTCATTTGTTCGATGTTGGATTTTTCTAGTCGCGCACTGATGCCACCTTGGGCGGGCCAGCGATGGCTGAGTGTGATATAGAAGTCTTCTGGTGGTGTATCTTTTGTCTCTATCAATCTGCAATTTGCAGGGAAATGACCAGTTGACATGTTGAACATCGAAGCTGTCAATTGTGCTACTGGATCAGAGCTGGCTAGATACTGTACGTCGATTAATCGCGTAGGATACCATGGAGCTTCCTCAGTCGTTGGGTTACACTTAGGATGATTTTCAATACAATTAATGGCCCATTGAGCCATGGTTCTCCATGTATTCTCAGAGAAGATACTGATATCCGGTTTTGGCAATTCCCGAAGCGGTGCAAGACATTCCTCCGCTAATTACTGTCAACCTCAATGACTGCTATACAGAAACTTCCTCACATACCATTCAAAACCGACATATTAATAGTTTTCCACCTCGGTACCTCTCTATCCATCCTCGCATTCAACTCCACCATAATCTCAAATCCCCCATCACCATCACCATTCCCGTCTCCGTGATTCTCATTATCCCCTCCACTTCTCGCAGACTCCTGATCCAATCCTTTGACCCTATATCTCGTCCCATTTCTCATCAAATGCACCGCGCCATCTCTCAAAAACGAAGGGAATTCTTTATACTCTTCTGGCGTTTTATCCCTGAAAAAATGTCTCCAGACGATATCACACAATTGACAACCATTTATCGCGCCATCACAAAGAGTCGAGATATCTGAATGAAGGGGACGGACGATATCGTCTATATTTGACGAGGGAGTAGACACGAGCGGAGGCCGATGCCCGGAAAAGATGGTAGTGCAAGTTGCACATAACATTGTGTTCTTACTCTTTTCCCATTCCTGGGTGAAAATATCAGAGAGAAGAAGGATTAAGAAGATAGTGGGATGAGGATGAGGGGTGACCTCAGCCGCAGATACACATCTAGCAATCTCGAGCTTGGCGCTGACGGAATCGCAACCACGTGATGCGCGTGTGAAATTAACATCGAGGTATATCTCGAGAACAGCAGAGTAGCAAGGTTGTGGGACACTGAATTCATGGTAGGTCTGTTAAAATCCAATGTCATACGTTAGGGTTGAAGAGGTGGAAATAGTTCTGTCAAAAAGACATACATTTTTAGCGAGAAATGGGGAGGGGGGGCAAGTACGCAAGATAAGGTATTAAAGCTCTTTAATTAGAATTGTACCGCTGTGGATTAACTATCCAATGAATTTCTTTATCTAAAATAATCGTTCCAAATGCCCCAGCCAAAAACAAAAATCTCACTCACATCAAGACACACCTAATGTTGTTCAAAGCACCTTTCTCATATCCTCCCATCTAACACACTACTTTCTTACTACTTGTCCCACATTCACGTTCTGCCTCGCACTCTTCATTCAATTTCATCGTATCACCGTTTTCTATAACTTGGTTTATACAGATTAAGCATATATGTATTCAGCCCATTGTCTATGTATATACAAATTTTAAAAGACGCCGTTTCACTTCCTCTTCTTCCTAGACCTATCAATTACCGCCTAGCCCCAATCGTCCATTAACTATTGTCAATTTTGATATTGACAAGCTCTTTTGTACACTTTGATTCCACATCCTGCCCAACTTGCTTCTCTCCAACTCACGTCAATAACTTTCATCATTCCACACTCATTCCTTAGCACTCATCTGAAACCAAGCATTCACAATCACCGCCGCAAAGAGTGATGCGCACAAAATACTCGGTCCCCAAGCATCATAATACTTGATGTTTCTCCTCTCCCTAATGCTGTTACTTCTATATAAGTACATGCCTACACTGTAGGCCAAACTCATGATAGCGACTATGGAAAAGAAACCTGCAGCAATAAAGGATACCGCAGTAGGTTTTGTTCCAAAGTTGACGAGTGTGGCTGCAATTGTACCGATGTAAATTGAGAATTCGAGCTATAAAAATGTGTTAAAAGGTTGCATGATCATCTAAACAATATGATTGAAAAAAAAAACTACATACCCAAGTTAAGAATGTTCTCTCAGCGGCAAAATACACCTTTGGTTCGACGCGAACAGGTACGTGGATCTTCTTTCCAGGCGGTGCCTTGAATTTCTTAGCCACAATTTTACCACCCCCATTTCGAAGAGCTGAGAATGTAGCATTGTTACTATCCATTGGATCTCTTGGAGTAGGGCTTATCGAATGGATTTTTCGAGATAGATGATGTCCGGCAGTTTTAGCATAATACTTAATCCCTTCTGTGATAAAAGTTAGACCGCCAATTCTTCTGGCTCTCTCAAATGGTCGATAGTCGATAGATTCTTCGTCATCAGTATCATAGATATAGTCCTCTTCCAACAATGGCATGCTAGCAATTTCTTCTTCGATATCAAGACTATTTCCTGGTGCTCCATGGTTGCGTCGTCGAAGAGTCTCGGACGCAGCGGCAATAGCCCCAGCCCCAGACTGGTTGAAGGCGTAATCTTCATCATCAGAATCATCATCGTCGTCATCGTCACTTGTGGAACTTGGATTTGAGTGACCTGGACGCTTGATACCGAACGACTGAGTAACTGGCTTTCGGATGTCTACATCCATTTGCGGCATCCAGAATGGTATAAGGTTTATGCGAGTTGGGAAGAGAGTCGCGGTGCCATGAATGAATTTTGAGAATTTGGGAACAGCCTCAACAAGATGACTAGCAATAAGTTCTCGTACCCATTCTGGCGGTTCTTGACCAGCCTGAGTTTGTAACTTCACTTCGAGAACCGCGTATGGAAATCTCTCAACATCTTCTGCAGGTAACTGACTGAATGGATAATCAATACCGATATCCATTCTTCGCCAATTATTACCAGCGCGTCTTTTTCCGTCGAGGTTGTCTTCTCTAACCATTGTCAATTCAGTATCTAAGGAGATACGAACTCTTGCGTCGGCTGGTAATTGGAAGGCTGTACGGTTATAGAAGGATCGACAGACAGGTACATAGCCTTTCTTGATAACTGAGTATTGAACTTCCCTAGCAAGTCTCTCGTCCTCCTCGATGGCTTTCAATAGTTTCTTGCCCTCCTTGCGAGCCTTCTCGAATATAGCGGCAGGTAGCATTTCACCCTTCATGTATGCGTTGACATTCTTTTCTTTGATCCCAAATCTTGCCTTCACTGACTTCTCTCCCGTCCAATCTTCACGATGGGTTTTTCTCTCCACAAATATATGTTCGTTGTCGACATCACCATACCATCTAAGACGAATTGCCTCGGCTCCCTCACTTTTTTTGAGTCGACCCTCGTATAGATCCCAAGTCTCGGGATTGTCGTAATAGATCGACGTGATTGCAGAATCTTTCGCTTCGAACTCCTTACTGGCATTGAAAACAAGAACGGGTAGATGCTATAAAAAAATGAGCAGAGATCATGGGCATTTGCTAAATTGACCCTACCTTTAAGATAATAAGCTTCAACTCGGTAATATTATCCGGGTGCACCCAATATTTAGTCGTCTGTCGAATGAAACTGGCTTGACTTCCACCTGCCGAACTGTCACCTTGCACAGGATTTCCTCTTGTTCTGACCAAGTCATACAATTTGGATAACTTAACAATGTCGGCGTCATAGTTGTCTTTGAAGAAAGGTTTCGCCTTGAGTCTTGTCGCAAACACAGGTTTTAACATCCATTTGGTGGTTTTCTGGTAATTGTTAGTTGGGCGATAAGTATATAATCAACAAACTTACGTCATGCTTCTTGATGATCTTCTGAAACCCAGTGTAGTTCAGCTGAACAAATTTGGCCAAATCGTGTACATCCACGATAATGTCACTCAGATCTTCTTCCAGCAGCATGAACTCTTCTTCGGTAGGAGCATCAGAATCTACCAATCCATTGCTACGTTCGGGTCCTCTCGAATCCAATCTTCCGACAACCTCGCTAACCTCTCTATCCGCGTTTGCAATTCTCCGACTGATTTCGATGGCCTTCAGTTTTTGCTTGGTATGCACCTTATCCAACTCTGCCTCCATAAGATCAATGAACTCTCTTTCATTTGCTTCGGTCCATTCTTGTCGTTTCGAACTCGACTTATTTTTCTTCGACGAGGTAACATAAGGAGTCTTGAGCTTCTCTTTCAGCTCATCGTAAGCGATATAGTACCATTGGTACTCTTTGATCACACTTGATCGGAGTTGCTCGCCAAACTTCATAATGATGGTTCCTGGCGGGAAGTTGTAGTGACCTGGAGGGCCGTTGGTCTGTGATAACCAACGTTGAGTATCTGCCTTCAAATCGTGAACAATTAGCATTTATAACCAGAGGAGATGTCTCATCATCTGCGCAAGAGTAGGAGATAGAATTGATCTGAATGCGAATGGATATAGTGTAAGGGGCGCATGAGAAAGATGTACCTGGTTACACACAGAATCCGAGTTGCGCTTGATTTGAGGAAAGAACGAGATTAGCAAATGAATGAGGAAGCTGCTATCCGTGAGACAACAGGGTGATAGTATTCGTCGGTGGTGTAAATTCTCTGAAGATCTGTTGGTATTTTATTAGATTGTTCTAAGAAAGCTGCATAATTAAAGGTACGAATTGTGAAGATTAACAGCTGAGCAGGTAGTTTTACCTTGGTAGGCACGGTAGGCAAATGTTTATGTTATTAGTGAAAGTAAAGTGAAGTTTGATGATGGAAAGCTTAAGAGCTTCATTGGCCAATCAGAGAGTAGCAGCGCAGAACGTGTGAAAGTCAGAACTAGTACTTGATATAGTTTAGCTCGTATGATTTGTGTTGCTTTAGTGTAAACGCAGAGTAGCATATTCAATTCGACTTCTTATCTCATCTTATCAATTTCATCTTTTCATCCATTACACAACGCAGTATATTACCGACGCAGGTAGGCACTAGACACTAGGTAGTATGTATTACATGAGATGGCTCCCCTGAAATGATTGGTCTAATGTCTAATGTCACATGTGTATTCAAACATGGGATTCTTGAATTTACTCGGCTTCTACGAGTATCATTTCATTGGCTTTACAAACTCAAAATCAAATCATTGAGGGTACCAGATCGACTTATTATATTTGGTCTATTGCATCAATGGCCGCAACTACTACTGCGCCAAACACGCCGTTGTTGATCTATGGTTCCATCATTCAGTCAGCTAGTGTGGACGATCTTGAATATGTCGAACAAGGCCTTTTAGTTATCCAATCAGGAAGGATTCTTCACTATCAGAAGAATGTCAAGAAGGATGATATTCCTAGCATACTTGGAAGTCTTGACCTCCAAGCCCTTCTCCCCAGCGTTCGCTATCTCAAAAGAGGCCAATTTGTAATTCCTGGCTTCGTTGATACTCATAACCACGCACCTCAATGGGCTCAGCGTGGACTAGGGCGTGGGCTAGAGATTCTGGATTGGTTAGATCAAGTAACCTTTCCAAATGAGGCGAAATTCGAGGACACAGAACATGCTCAGCGTGTTTACAGTTCGTGCGTTGATGGATTCATCAAGCAAGGCATCACCACCGTATCATACTATAGGTCTTTGCATGGTGAAGCGACAAAGATATTAGCAAACATTTGTTTCGAAAAAGGACAGCGAGCTTTCGTAGGGAAATGTAACATGAATCGCAATTCTCCTCCCTATTACACAGATGCATCCGCAGAATCCTCTCTTGAAGTTACGAAGGACTTCATTTCTTATGTTCGACACATCGATCCCAATTTTGACTTGGTCAGCCCTGTTCTTACTCCTCGATTTGCAATTTCTTGCACCAATGAACTTCTTGCGGGCATTGGTCAAATAGCGAAAGCCGATCCTACATTACCCATCCAAACTCATTTTTGCGAGGCAGAGTCCGAAAAGTCTACCACGTTGTCTCTGTTTCCATCATTTACTAACGAAGCGGATCTATATGAAAGTTTCAATCTCCTCTCTAAGCGCTCCATTCTCGCACACTGTACCATAATGACAGACTACGAGATAGAGCGTATTGCTGCACTTGATTGTGGGGTAGCACATTGTCCAATCTCTAATACCACAGTTGGTGGTGGATTCATGGCAGCACCAATTCGCGAATATCTTCGTCGTGGTATCAAGGTTGGTCTAGGAACTGACAGTGGTGGTGGATTCTCTTCATCGATCTTGGATGCTATGCGACAAGCTTTCATAGTATCGAATGCGAAAGATTTCCTCACCAAGGGTGCTGATCCGCGATTGTCACTGGCTGAATGTTTCTATCTTGCTACGCTTGGTGGTGCTCGAGTTTGTTGCCTGGATCATGAGATTGGCGACTTTTCCAATGGAAAGCAATTTGATGCTTTGATTATTGACACAGAGAAAGACGGAGCAATGACTATGCTTGATGATAACGATATACTTCCAGTTCTTTTTGAGAAGTTTTTGATGAGCGGAGATGATCGAAATATTGTCGAGGTTTATGTTAAAGGAAGACAGATTAAATTCTGATCAAATTTCCATGCCATTCTTAGAGACAAGAGTTTTATTCGTTGAGGGTCATTTATAGTATACTCAGAATAATGCGATGCATACCTACGCAGTGTTAATCCAGCTACAGTCTTTGAATTGTTGTTTCCGTTCTGCATTCCACAAATCATGAACTCAGCTGACAAAGCACCTACATAGCCGCTTGACATATGTACCCCACGTGTTGCAGGCACCAATGCTACAATGAATTTGCGCTTTTATTCTCTCCACATTTTGTAGTCTCCGTTTTCTTGATACCCGTGTCTTTTCTCTCACATCCTATTAAGTATATCTTCAGCATGATCTCTGAACCTTCCCCAGTCCTGCCATCCAAAGCTCCCATAACTGCCTCCAAACTTCCGCCGCTCAGGATCTTGTGTTTAGGCGACTCTCTCACAGAAGGTTATTCGCACTTTGGTACTAAATTCACCCCGTATAGTAAATGGATGAAAGAGGTTCTGGTGGCAAAATGGCCTGATAGAGCAATTGATGTTATCACGGATGGAGTAAGCGGGGATTTAGTTACTCCGCCCGGAGGATTCAAGAGAAGAATGGAGAGGCATTGTAGGTTCTACCTTTTGTTTGTGGGCTAGACGGACTGTGTGAAGACGTCTTGGAAGATTGAAGGAAGAAAAAGGGATGAGATCATCAAGTGATGAATTTGAGGCCAAGCTTGATGGTTTGGAATGGCTATGGTCATTCATCAATGCCAGATACTCTTCTACTCACATCACGGGACATTTTAAGTCCCAGTGTCCGTCTCAAAAAACCTGATACTCAGATCTAACCCAAAAATTTCACACTTAAATCCACATTCACCAGTCAAACTTACTAACGTCCTTCCTTGAAGTCCCATCTGACCCCCCAATAACTCACACAATTCTTCTCGGTGGTACCAACGATCTAGCTTATAACAGACCCGTCCAAACTCTTTACGCCGTTTTCGAGACACTCATATTTACACCCCTTAGCAACTCTTCAAAAGTTCTGATTTTAACGATTCCTGAATGTCATGTGAGAGCTGAGGTCTTAGACGAGAGGAGAGAAGAGTTGAATGATATGTTAGTTTATAGTTTGGGGAGGAAGGATAACGTGTACGTTTTCCTCTTCCATATCAACTTTAATCCCCTCCCCATTCCCTTTCCAATACTCCATTCTTCCAGGTTCAAATGAGCCCCAGAACGATTGGCAAGATACGATAAAGATGGCTGCAACATCCTACATGCTAATCACTCTCAAATCAACAGTAGTACATTTGATCTCCGTGGCGCGATGCCCTACCACAATATGGACCTCGAAAAACGAGAACGTCTCTGGGATGACGGGTTACATTTCACAGAGGAAGGATATAAGGAGATAGGAATCATGGTGGGAGAGAAGATGATTCAGGTTATTGAGGAGGTGAAACCTGAGAAGGGAATTTCATCGTCTGGGGGAGGGACTATGGGGATTGAGTAATGTGGGAGTGATAATAGCGTCGATAAGATAATTGGGGGAATAAAGTCTAGGAATCGTGAAATGATAGATATCTGAGGTAGAAGGCGGACATGCAAATTGGTTATAACTTGGCTACGATCAGGTGGTGATTAGGATCTCTACAAATAACGGGTATGATAAGATGGTTCTTAACCGATCAGTAAATACAGATTTGCAGCTCTTTTATCTTATACAAATTCAGAGAGAGATATGAAGCTGGTAGGACTTTAACCGGCCAAAGGGTTTTGAACCTCCACGACGTCCATGAAGAGGGAAATAAAATTGATAGGAAGTATGGAAAACGATCGATTTTTGGATATTTTGCTTGAGTGGAAGAGAGGTGAAGAACAAGAGCGAAACTAAAAAGTAATATAATTGGTTAATCACTCAGCCACACTCAGCCACCTTAGTCGAAAACCACTTTACGCGTGAAAGGGGATGTGAACGCGACATTACCTAGTGGTTGCGGCTGTTTGTATTCTATCCACTTTTCTTTTTTACTCCGTTGTTTACACTTCCTTACCAGGTCAAAGTCAGATCCACAACAACAATCACATTCTTTTGGCATTGGACTTGCATAGCGTCATTGATTAGAATTCAAAATGTCGTCCCCTGCCGGTCGTCGGCAGCGCAATTCTCAATCTACGACTCCTAGGCGTACATCAGCGAGAAATTCACAAGCTGTACCAAGTAGTCCACCAGACCCCGCCGCTGCTCAACTTCAAAATGAAGCAGCCTCGTCACAAGGCGTTACAGGTACTCCACGGCGGGGTATCATTCCATCGTCGTCGCCTATGAATTATCGATCTTCTCCAGCAGATGCTGCACGATTCAATAGAGAAATCAGCTCACCCCTGAGACAAATGACAAACACCCAGACAACAGAAGATGGCGATCGTACTCCAAGAGCAGGTGCTAGCGCTCTCATCGGTGGTAGGTACCATGTTTACCAATTAATTGATACCAGCTGACAACAATAGACTCTTCACCCATCAGATACGAAGCAAGTTCTAGTCCTGGCAGAGCATATGCCAATGATCCTCAGACCAATATTCCAAGTGACAGCAGTGGTCTTTTTGTTCGCTCTTCTCGTTCCCAAGGTCCTGGATCTGCGGTTAACAATTCGCGAAGAGGAGACATTACTTCTGACAACCTTAACACACCCCGTGCGAGAAGACGTATTTTCATGGATGAAAGTGGTCGAATTGTAAGAGATGTTCCACCTGAAGATGCGGAAGCTCCATCCTTCTCGAACCTCGACCCAACAACTTCAGATGCGCAAGCAATGGGAGGAAACTCTACACTTTGTATCTGGGGTACGAATGTTTCTATAAACGATACGTTGTCCACATTCAAGGACTTCCTTCGAAATTATACCAAAAAATACCGAATGTGGGGTGAAGGAATGTCAGAGGAAGACACCCAAGCTGATCCAGAATCAAACTCAAAGGAATACTTGGAGATGATGCAAAATATGTTGACTCTTGGAATTACAAGTCTCAATTTGGATTTCCGCAATCTCAAAGCATACCCTCCAACCAAGAAACTCTGGCAACAAGCACAGGATTACCCTCAGGATATTGTCACTCTTATGGATCAAGGTATTAAAGATGTGATGTATGAGATCGCAGAAAATCAAATGGCAGTTCAAAGGCAATCACAAAGCTCCGCTGGACAGGCATCTGGAAGAAGCAGGATTCAAAGCTCAGAGCCCCCTGTTCCAAGTTCGGAGAGAAGCGAGCCAGAAGCTGCAACACCACGAGAGCAAGATTCCAATGAAGTGGACTTGTGTGCGGAGGTACAAAAGAGATCATATAGAGTTCGACCTTTTGGATTGGACAAGACTATTAATATGAGAGAACTCGATCCATCCGACGTCGACAAGATTATTGCTATCAAAGGTCTCGTTATTCGAACTACGCCAATCATCCCAGATATGAAAGATGCATTCTTCAAGTGTTCTGTTTGCAATCATACTGTCAAGGTCGATATTGACCGTGGTAAGAATGCCGAGCCTACAGAATGTCCTCGTCCGGTTTGTAAATCTCCAAATTCTATGCAGATTGTACACAACAGGTCGGGATTCATGGATAAGCAAGTTATTAAGCTTCAAGAAACTCCAGATTCTGTTCCTGCTGGTCAAACACCACATTCCGTCTCAATGTGTGCATATGATGAGTTGGTGGATCTTTGCAAAGCTGGTGACAGAGTTGAGATTACTGGTATCTTTAAAGCTAGTCCAGTTCGTGTCAATCCTCGTCAACGGACTCTCAAAAGTATTTATAAAACGTACATCGACGTTTTACATATTCAAAAGGTTGATAAGAAAAGAATGGGAATTGATGCTTCAACCGTTGAGCAAGAAATATCCGATCAGTTAACGGGCAACATTGAAGAAACTAGAAAGGTTTCCGAAGAGGAGGAAGAAAAAATCAGAGAAACCGCTGCAAGACCCGATATCTACGAACTCCTATCTCGATCCCTTGCACCTAGTATTTTTGAGATGGACGATGTTAAGAAGGGTATCTTGCTTCAATTATTTGGTGGAACTAACAAGTCTTTCGAAAAAGGAGGAAGTCCAAAATACAGAGGAGATATCAATATTCTATTGTGTGGCGATCCTTCTACTGCGAAGTCTCAGATTCTTCAATACGTACACAAGATCGCTCCTCGTGGTGTATATACTAGTGGAAAAGGATCTTCGGCAGTTGGTTTAACAGCATATGTTACTCGAGATTCAGAAACACGCCAACTCGTTCTTGAATCCGGAGCTCTTGTTTTGTCAGATGGAGGTGTTTGCTGTATTGATGAATTCGACAAAATGTCGGATGCTACACGATCAGTTTTGCACGAAGTTATGGAACAACAAACTGTCTCTATTGCCAAGGCAGGAATCATCACCACTTTGAATGCCAGAACGAGTATTCTTGCTTCCGCAAATCCAATTGGAAGTAAATATAATCCAAACTTACCGGTCCCTCAAAACATCGATTTACCACCTACTTTACTTTCCAGATTTGATCTTGTCTACTTGGTCTTGGATCGTATTGATGAGACTGCTGATCGTAGATTGGCACGTCATCTTCTCAGTATGTACCTAGATGATAAGCCACAGAGTGCTTCAGGAGGAATGGAGATTTTGGTAAGCACATGTTTTCTAAATTATGCCCTAGTATAAAGCTAACAAGTTCAGCCCATCGAGTTCCTCACTTCCTATATCTCATACGCTCGTACAAAGTGTCAGCCACGCATCAGTCAAGAAGCATCTACCGAACTCGTTTCCGCCTACGTTGAAATGCGTAAGTTGGGTGAAGACATCCGTGCCGCTGAACGTCGTATTACAGCTACCACTCGTCAACTCGAATCCATGATTCGTCTTTCGGAAGCTCACGCCAAAATGCGTCTTTCTGAAATCGTCACTAAAGAAGACGTTCAAGAAGCAGTTCGATTGATTAAGAGTGCCCTCAAACAAGCAGCTACGGATGCGAGAACGGGATTGATTGACATGAGTCTTTTGACAGAAGGAACATCCGCAAGTGAGAGGAGGAGAAAGGGAGATTTGAAAAATGCAGTATTGGGAGTTGTGGATGAAATGACGGGACCAGGTGGGAATGCTAGATGGACTGAAGTTGTAAGGAAACTTGGCGAACAAAGTAGTTTGCAAGTTGACGCGGCGGAGTTTGGAGAGGCGGTTAGGGGGCTGGAATTAGAAGGGAAGGTTATGATTCTTGGTGAAGGCCCGAGGAGAAGTATTAGGAGGGTTACGGGTCAATCTTAGATTGCGAATGCATGTGAGATGAGATGAGCTGTGGGTAGATGCATTGGTGAGGATGATGTGTATGGCGTTGGGACTTTGTCTGTTTGTGTTTGGCTACGTATGATCTGATATGATATCATAGTTGAGTAAAGGAAAGGTATTGATTCATGAGTATGAGTAGAAGGGTATAGATATGCAAAAGGTTGGCTAGTTGGTATGGTATGGTGTGGTAGTACGAAGATGAATAATATAAGATTCCCTGCCCTGGGTAGGGTAGGGTAGAGAGAGCCTTTTTGATTCTGATTATGACTCTGATTGTGTGTGTGTGTGTTTTATCTTCGTGTGAATCTATTAAAATATACATAATATATATATATATATCTAGGTAGGTAGGTAGGTATACGAACGAGTACAAGTCATCTATTGTTTATGATTTACGAATCACGAACGACAATTGCAATTGAATTATACAATTTGTGGATACTCAAATGGATAAAATCATTCAGCGCTTCAAAATTTTCTCAATCATCCAATTCTATAATCTACTCTATTGTCCCCATATTCCGTTTTCCCCTTTTCCTTTTCCTTTTCCTTTTCCTCTACCTCTCATCCCTCCCTCCCTCCCTCTCCTCCCCTTCACACACTCCAACCAATTACCACATCCATACATACATCCATCTAAATACCCACTAAATACCTACTAAACACTCACTAAATATCTACTAAACACAGCACAACACAACACAACCCTAATGCCCTCTCCAAATTCCCTTTTCTTCCCCCTCGATTTCCTTTTAACTTTTCCCCATTTTCCCATTTTTCCATTCCAAACGCCATCAAGTAAAAGACCACACCACACCATACTACACTACACCACACCAAGCTAAACAAATTAAATACATCGAATATCTTTCACTATACTTACTACTAAGTATTTCAAAACAAAATAGAAATGTACTGTATACCGATAAATCTCCTTCATACATGCATGTATACGTAAATATAATATGCATCATCCATTCGTCCATTAAATACAACCACCATTTCGTAGCCCAATGCAACAATTGCAAATAGCATTTCACCATCCAAAGCAAGAAATCTTTCATTCGACTTCAACAACAATGTATTCAAATCCTCGCTTCCTATCCAGCAGTAGTCAAGACATAACTGGTAATAGCACTCATCCTCTCACTTGTCAACTTCAATCCAATCCTCAATAATTCCTGAGCAACTTCCTTATCCTTTTCTTGTAATTCCTCCCAGTCCTTTTTATCCATCAACCATGCTACACAATCTCTTTCCGCCACCACTGTAGCCGTACGATCAGTTTCCGAGAAAAATGGCAATTCTCCACATGTGGTTCCCGCAACTATACTTTCAAAGTAGCGACCTTGAGGCAATTCATAATCAGCACGAAGAATACCTTCTTCAAGGAGATAGAAACCCTTTGCAGGTTCACCACGACGGTAAAGTGTTGTTCCTGCAACGTACTCTTTACGAGTAAAGAAGGGAACGACGCGAAACCAGAAATCTTCATTCTTATTGGTGAGGCCTAGGAAAGTTTGAAGGATTAAGCGAAGGGGTTCTTTGAAATTAGAATATTTAATATCAGGCACGGTAGTTTCTTCCAAAGCATTAGTAGCCATTCGGAAAAGTTGACTACGCCTTGGAGAACTGAATTGGGTATCGAAAGAATGTGAGAATGATTTGCCACGACTTCGACTTGCGGGTACTTCTAGGTGATCGGTCGTTCCATTATGGTTGGCGCGAGCTTGTTGACTGGCATAAAGTGTTTTCAGTAATTCGTTTTCGCAACTCTCTAATGCAGAATTAAGATCCTGAAATAAGGTTACTTCGTTACCATCGTCAATCACTATGCCTTGTCCAAGACCAACAGATCTAAGATGACTTCCTATAGGACCTTCTGGGTCCACACCGCTAAGAGATAAAGTAACACCTTTCTTGCTGAAGATTCGATTCAATCGTAGAAATGCCTCCGCAGCAGAATAGTCAATTCCTGTAACATGGTAGAGATCGAATATCAAGAAACGTATCGGTCTTTCGGTGAAGGCTTCATCCTCGACCAAAGCACGAATACGTTCCTCGACACTCACGATAGTACCAAAGAAAAGATATCCAGCCAACTTTGTGACATGAATTTGTTGGCCCACGTCTCGAAGGTAACGAGACTGAGTAGCGTTTCTACGAACAGTGGATCCAGCTATCTCACCTGAGTAAGATGCCCTGACAGCGGGGATTCTAGATGTCTGGACGACCAAGGATACAAAAGCAAGGCCAATACCAAGGAAAATTCCAGCAACGAAATCATAGACACCCATGGTGATAACTATTATGCAAACCTGGAAAAGAATTAGCTTTCATTCAAAACGGTAAAACTCGAGTATAATAAAAACCCGAGAAGAATATTTAAACTTACAGTCAAATACTCAAGGGGCTTCAACTTCTTCCTTGGTACCCACACAGCCTCAACCAAGAGTTCGAAACCAAGCACAAAGATGAGAGCCCCAACCATCATAACCGGAATGTACCCAATTAAAATTAGTCCATACATCAAAATGCCAAAAGTAGCAGCAGCAAGTAAAATACCAGCTAAGCGATTACCACCTGATCTCATAAATAGGATGGAATTGGTATAGACCAAATAGTTCTGAACACTTCCTGCAAATCCAGATAGCATATTGGAGATGCCATGTGCAATTAGTTCTCTATCCAAGTTAAGATTATCCTCACCAACGTTGATGGCCAATGCTGGAACATTGATAGGAACATGCAAAAGTCCAAAAAATGTCAAAGCAAACATGGCAGGGACATTTTCAAGAATAGCGTCCCAGCGAACAAGGTGGAATTTGTACAAGGTCCAGAAATACCACCACGGTTCACTAGCTTAAGGACCTTCAAAAATCCAGCCATTTCGACGTAAGTTAGGTACTTCCAGCTCATCCAATGAAAGGACAAAAAAGTAAAACACTGCTGGAATAATCATGATAACGGCGGACAAATAGAATTTCGAGGTAATTTTAGTTTGCGACCAGAAAATGAAGAGAGCAATGGAGAAAGGAATGACCCATAGGGCAATTGTATCTGACTCGAACATCTTGTGTAGAGTGTTCATGTCATAATTCAAATTTCCATCAAGGCGTGATGTAACCTCAAATCCAGTGGCGATGAGGAACCAACCAACACCACCAATGCATCCAATGAGTATATGTCTAGGAATAAACCCAACAATGTAACCGAAACCACAAGTTCCCATGAGGAAGAATACAAGACCTGTTAAAATGGAGCTAATCGCATATGACGTGATAGTTGTCGCGATGACGGCTTCGGGATTATCTTCGCCAACCACTTCCATTATCGTAAACGCCATTTTATGAAAGAATGGCACAACTTCTATCATTTCACTACCAATACCTCCTTTGAATGTACTCATACCGCATGAGAACACCAATTGTGAAATTATTGTACTCACGTAGAATATGGAGATGCCGGCAGCACCAAGTTTTTCAAAAATTGGTTGTCCTAGAGGGAATAAGATCTATAGCAAAGGCATGTTAGCATGTGAAACTCGTAATCTCAATCAAAGTTTTTAGGATCCTTGGAACGAGAATTTGCGACGAATTGACAAAAGGGTAGAATGAGAGAGGTGAAAGTAGTAGCGAAAGCGAACCACAAAATTGGAGCCCACGTCACCATGTCTCGGAATTGTGACAAACAATGATAAATAGTAGCAAAACATACCATTCCATATGACAATGCATCCAATATATTAAGCAACGTTCCTAAAAGTACTGATGGAAGAGATTGGACGGGTGCAATAACACAGTTCTGCCATATCGCCATTCTATCCCAGCGCTTGGGGTTGAAAGCGGTTTCGACAAGGTCAATGCCTCGTTCCCTGGTTGATTGCAGAACATTCCGTAGCTTTGGCCAAGATGGAGATCTTTTCGTATGTAAACTTTCGAGATCATGATCACCTCTTATCCAATCGGGGTGAGAATGTGAAGATGAGACTTTAGACAACAAGGGTGTACGTTCTGACGAGTCCATCTTAACGCCCTGCGATGTGATTATGAGACGGCCGTCCCTCGAATTGGAATCGCCTTGTCCACTCTCAATGGCTCCATAGCCCAAAGTCCCATTTTCTTTCGGCAGTGATGTACGAGGAGGAGAAGTTCTCAGCATGTTTGTTATAGCCGATGCGCTATGTGGAAGACTGCTTGTAGAGCCGTCTTCTGGGGTAACCGGTTCAGAAACTTCTTCTATCGTTTCGTGACGTGATTGTTCGATATCTCGACTTGATCTTGACTCGTCTTCACCTCCATTGAAGTATGATTCGAGGTGCATCTGATGGCTTGTGCGTGTTAGGGTCGGGGAGGGAGGACCTGGGGCTGGGGTGTCGGACAGGGCATATGACGCAAGTTCGGCAGTATCTTCTCTAACGCTGCGGGCATACTGTGCGCTGTCTACGAGGACTACGAGGATATCAGATCATATTCACTTCCGATGAGCTCATCTGAATCTATCACGTAGTACTTACCTGGATCTCCACGATAGGAGAGATGAACAAAAGAACGTGTGGGTTGGTATTGGTGTGCAGCGCCGGAGGTATTGGAGTGTGAATTCTGCTGTGTAGATTGGCCTCGAAAGGAGCCATGATTCAGATCAGATGGCATATTAGAGAGACCATCTTGCGAAGCCGACGCATGAGGAATCAAGCGGGGACTGGAGTACGATGAGACGGAATCTCCACGACGCCGAGTCGGCGCAGAGGCCGGTGAGGGGAATGACATTGGTTCGAATTCCAATTGCTATGTACAAGGCAAAGAGCCAAAGTATGGATGGTATATGTATGTGTATGCGTATGCGTATGCGTATGTTGTATGGTAAGCTATATTCCAAAATCCGTATCTGCCTCACGCTCGCAGAGCGCTTTGAGCAAGGACTACGGGGAAGAATAATATAATGATATGATGTAAATTGGATTTGACGAATGAAAATGGACGAGCCCAGGAAAAGATTGGAAAGTCTAGATAAGATGTTTGCTGCTAGTTTTTTAGTTTCCCCTAGTTCAATTGTAGTTTGATGGGTGGAAAACCTGGGAATTTCCCTGTACAAACGGTCGATGGATGGCTTGAATTATTGAGTTTGAGGTGGAGATATCAAATTGGATGAACAAATCAAAGTTTTTGGTTTGGGAGTCTGTGAGGATGATAAATTTAGAATAGAGATGAGATATACAACATAATCCAACAATCTAGTATGAATGAAGGGTTTCCAAGGAGAGAAGTTGAAAGATGGTATCAAAGAAAGGCATGTGAGGTATGTAAAGTGTGCATGTTTGCGTGCTCATCCATCTCATCCGTCTCATCCATCTCATCCATCTCATCCATCTCATTGCTTCTCCTTCGTACAAGATTTTCTTTTTTCTCCTTGCCAGGAGCCAGGAGCCAGGGGATGGTGGAAGATAGCTTTTCCTGCATCTTGACGACTGGGGATCTCGGACGCATTGCATTATAGTTTGCATACCAAGTGTCCCAGTACACCAATGACAACTGACATTCCCCACTTATACCTTGACCACACAATGAGCAGACCGTCTGCGGGAAGCCAGTGAGCCAGACCGCGAAGCCGTTCAATATGCAGCGCTATCCAGCACCATCCAGCAGGCAAGGTGAAGAGAAAGAGAAAGAGAAAGGGAAAGGGAAAGAGAACGACAAAAGGTCTCGAACACACCTTGCCGTCACCCCTGTTCAAATTTCTTTCGCCTTCATGTTACCACTTTTTGCCTGTACTCTGTGTAAGAAACCCGGATTCTGAATTCGGTATCATGTTTTCACCAATCGTCTTGTATATGCGGATTCAGTGTTGCGGGTAGAGAGATATTGTTAGAAGAATTTACATCTAATTTACTGGCTGCTCCTCAGGCTCTCTCTCTCTCTATCCATCTACTACCAGTATCGGTATCCCTAGATACTCTAGCTTTCAATTTAGTCAATCCATCCATCCATCACTTCACAACCAACCAACCCTCACCAATACCCAGTACCTACATACCCACATACCTACATACCTAGTACTCTCCGTGCTCTCTCACTCAACCCAAAAATCATGTGACTGTCCCATCGCTCTTACCCCTTCATTTACATGTGGAATATATGTTTGCATGTATAACTATGTGTACAATGCATGGTAACAGTAATGTAATAGTGCTACGAAAACAGCTTTATTGACGCCACAAATCCACAGCCTAGGTTTTCACCATCCTCCCACACTTCTTTCTTCTGTTCTCTATCCGCTTTCAATTTCACTACAGCCAGTGTATTCCCATCTCCACATATGCGAGTGAGAAGGGTACTGGATATCGGAAACTACAGAGTACAGATTAATTAACATCTCATTTATTTCTTCTTCCATTTATTCCTCGCACATCCACACCGTAGATAGATACTCCATACATTCCACCCCACCATCAACCGACACATCCACCATTAATCAATTCCAGTCACGTAAGGCTCCATTCTCAACACCCCCATCTACAATGTACGTCTCCTCACTCCTGAGTAAGCATCTACTAATCTTATTATCACTATACGACATCTAAAAGCAGTAGTCTCCAGTATAAGATCCCCAATATAAGACCCCCAATATAAAATCCCCAGTATAAAATCAGCACTTCAATGCCTAATCATCTCTAGGTCCGAGTAGTAAAGCCAAGATATAAAATCATAATCTGGAGACGACCATCATCCTGTCAACCGACGCATGCCGGATAATCAATCGGCAGTGTGACTGCAGCAAATAGTAAATCATATCATTGTACGAACAACCCCATGAAAAATCTTCCCCTCAAAAGCCACCACGCCATTGAAAATTTTCATCAAGACCAATAGAATCCTTCCAATTCAACTCGAGGTATGCATCATCCGGTCATGAATTCATTCAAGACTGGTACCTTCAAAAAGCGCTTCCATTCAATTTACCCCGCGGAAAGCTTGGTTACCAAAAGTTCGTGTTCTGTATCTCAGCCGATCCTATACAATGATACATCGGTTCTCCGCGTGGTATCTATATAGTAATAGAAACAACAACATGGTTTCGATCCAATTGTGCAGTCCTCGTCGTCTTTTCTTATGACCATCACCGTTTTAGGTCCGAATGAGAATAGGGGCCCCCACCAATCCACGTATTTCCGGTACCGGCTGCACCGGGTCTCTCTCCGTGGACTAGGTTTCGTGGCAGGACACAAAGCCGCGTCGTTTCTGTGTGGAGGGTATGTACTTCTAGACCTTATGTCTTTAATTGACAATGACTCCGTTCACCGTCCGTGAATGTCTCATGGAATCCTCTCCTCCATCAATTTGACGAGTTTCTATCAACTCCGCCGTTATGATTAAGTCCACAATTGCTGTTGTGGTTGGAGCTCGTAATTAGCTGAGTTTTTGAAGGTATCCTTGTGCGATCAAGCGTTCAACGTCCCCTTGGCGAACATAAAATTGCGAGTTTTTAGTGAGATTGATGGTACTGCATTGTAATCGTGTCAATGAACCTTCATCTAATTGGTGTGCTATAACTTACCCATATTCTGTCTGGATTTCTCCGGCATCTTTGAGGACCCGAACATCGATGAACAAATCTCTGGGAGGTTCAAGACTACCAGTCAGATCAATATCGGTCCAATGTCCTTTGAACGCAGCGAGTAAATCGCTATATTGCCTGACGTATTCTTCCTCTTCCGGGCTTAGACTACTGCTATTCCCCTCACCATTTCCTAAATCTGTCCCTCCGCTCTGTCCCTCATTTGTAATACGGTGTTGCTGTGCAGCGAGATCCAAAACATCGCTACCATTCCATACCATTTCTTCAAGCTTGTCGGTTCGGGTACGATGATATGCGAGGAGACATCGTTTGTTCCTTCGCATACACAAGTGATCAACGAGGAGAGTGCATGCTGTCGCAGGGTCGGCAGATGGATCAAATGAGCCACCGATGGATTGTAAAATATTCGAAGCGTCTTTGTCCAAGTCTCTAACCTCTCTGGTAACTGCGCGAACCATCTCAGTCTGATACGGAGGAAGATGTTCGAGTTTTTGAGTTCTTTTGGCATGCTGAACCTAATCATTGATTAGAAGAATGATTCATAGTTGATGGTAGGCTAACTTACCAATTTATTCCCTATATCTCCGTACATTCTCAATGATCTATCTTGTTTATTAGTTGTGTATCAGATCTCGCCCTAGATCTCGTCTTGAGTTTATTTGAGTATCATGTCCTTGCTATCGCGTATCACATATTGGAAGTCGCGTAGAGCAAAATACACCAATTGACCCCTCCAAAGTTGCGGTACGAAAAAGTGGGCCATGATAGGTAGGTAGCTAAAAATTAGTTATACTTTGGAACTTCAAATTGACTTTGTCCTTCATTTCGCGTTTTCATCATTTTCATGGTCGTACTATTAGGAAATAATTACAAATGAATGACTGAGCCGTACCAATGAACACTTTTGAATTAGAGATTTCCTCATGTCTGGTATTCAAGGCACATCACAATAGGGTAACACAAAGCTGGGATTAGAACGGCAATCTGCATGATACAATGTCTTTGTTAAAGCTCGACTGTCCTCCTTATTAGACAAACCCCTTGTCCACGATCATGTCCTCAGACATACACAATCTAGCAAGGCATGTCTCATAACCGCATTGCTTCGTGGAAGTTCCACGGGAAGAGTTATTGAACAGGACATTCCTCATACTAGCTCTACATAAATTTGGCTGGCTATGAAGTAAAACGTCCATCCCTATCTACATACATCATGGGGTTGATTTATGTTCTCGGCAGCCGCCGAATTTTTCCATACAAAAGGAAATCGAAAGACGATTAAGCCACACCAGTACTCCGAGAAATGAACATAACGAAAGCCTCCTTCTCCATACCCAATGCATTAAACGAATCCATCCTGTACATGAGCGACCACCCAAACTCCATCAACACATTAGATCATTCTATTCCTCACCGGCTCCCATCCAGTTATCGAATTCTCGTCCACTATCCAGCGTTTCAATTTGCCATCCTTCTTGATGTCCTCGCAAAACGTCCATTTGTTGATCATGGATTTGTCCTTTGTCTACATGCTGTTCGGGGAGATACTGAAGAGCAGGATCCATCTCTCTATCATTCATTCCGTATCCAGATTGCCATGCACGTTCAGCTTCATGGTTACTACCAAAATAGACTCCGTCAGGATGACCTTCATGATAGTTATTGTTCTCATATTGACCGTGGTCTTGAGTCATCAAAGAAGGATCTATTCTGAAATCCGGCTGAGGCGAAGGTGTATAGTGTGGTTGCGAGTGCATGATATCGAAATCTTGTCCTCCCGGAATGCTAACTTGATACAAGTGAACTCCTGGAGCTGGGGTCTTTTTGATGATAACATCTTCAACGCCGGCTACTAAGGGGTTACTTTGAATGGTCTGCTGATAGTATTCTCCAGGTTGCATACCTGCTTGATTGTACTGAGTAGGAGGCTGCTTTCCTGGATTTGCAATTTGATACGCGGATTTGTTATAGTTGGCATAGCTTGGCTCCATAGAATGTTCGCGCGAAGAGTAGTGGTATGCAGATCTGGTTGTAGGATACATAACGGGCTGTTGCTGCATGGGTCTCTGCTGATTGCGAAGATTTCGTCTCTTCTTTGACTGCCCTCCTCCTTGCCAATCGAAATCGGTCAAATCAGAATCATCAGAAGCAATGTCTTCAGACATCTTTCTTTTAGCGGCTTTGCCAGCACCAGGCTTCGTTGGAGAGAACTTGTATCCTGGGTGTGCATTCTGATGATTGATTCGTTCGAGCCTGGCCCACTCACTGAACTGCTCTTTTACAGCATCGGGTTCCAACGGCCAACTATCACCACAGACTTGAGAAACGACTTGATGGTTGTTTTGGAGGCACCAATCTTTCGTTCGGTTTTGATATGCTTTGCGATAGAGCATGAAGGAGTTCATTGGTCTCTTGACTTTTCCCGAAACTTTACCCTCATCTACCTCCCGGCGCCTCTCCTCGGCCGACCTATTGACGTATGTTTCGATGTCGGCAACTGGGACGTGTTTCCAATCTTTGGTGAGCTCACTCAACGGTTTATCCAACTTTGCCACCTTCTTTTCAGCCTTTACCTTCTCCTTCTTAGCCTTCTTCAATTTTGGCGACTTCTCTGT
Source organism: Botryotinia calthae (assembly GCA_004379285.1). Taxonomy (NCBI): domain Eukaryota; kingdom Fungi; phylum Ascomycota; class Leotiomycetes; order Helotiales; family Sclerotiniaceae; genus Botryotinia; species Botryotinia calthae. The sequence goes on from PHWZ01000055.1 coordinate 87,690, forward strand.
TCGATGCCGTCCTTCAGGCATGGGTCTCAAAGTTTGATGTCCACCTCGTTGAACTGTAAGGCCACTTCTCGTTCTTATCATATCTTGGGATGGAGGGGTGGGCGAACTGGCTGGTGTGCTGTATTGATCCTGATACACGGGTCCCTGAAAATCATGATATTCCTAATTCCACAATTAGCTTAGGAAGGCAGGCATGACTTTTCCAGCAACTCACATATTGAATTCCCAATCCAGAGTCTTGGTGCTGATGCTGATACGGGTAGCTAGTCTGTTGCGGTCTGCGCATGTATTGATCCTCATGTAAAATGGGCGATTCGTAATGAGTCTGCATGTGGATACCTTCATCTGGATCGTATTTAGGTTGCGGATAAGACGTATTGGCGTTATGCGCTACCAAATGATGAAGATCGTGTTGGAACATTTCGCTGTTCCTTGATGGTGGTGGTGATAAAGTCATGGTTTCTGGTGTTAGGAAATTTGGAACTTTCAGTGAAAGAGGCAGTCAAACTTCGGAGGAGTAGGGTCGCCTGCTTATAAATGGCTTTCTACCAGTGTGAAATATTCACCATAGACCAGCTAATTATTGAAGGTGAAAGGCCCTACTTCACAGACTCTAGGACAATTAAAGTGAAGTGAAGTCTTCTCCAATCTATTTTCGACGATATCGTTGGATTGTTGGAGCCCCGCTTTCGACTTGTGTCTGTTGCTCTGCGATGAGATATAAGGATTACTTGCTATTACTTTTGCTATTGTTGGTGATGAATGTCTTCTCAGCCTTGGACAGAGAAGGATTGTAAGAAGCAAGTGAGACCCAAAAGAAGTTCTTTTTCAAAGTTCTGGAAATTCCAAAGAAGTTCTTTGGGGGATAAATGGTTCATCTGAAGTTCCAATATTAGGTTGAGGTCTGAGAAGTTGATTCAAGTGGGACCCTTTTCTCTTTTCTCTCTGGACCGTGCAGTATCAAAAAGTTTGGGATGAACCTGTGGCTTCCTGCAGACCCGCCGTCTTCCCTTCGGAGGCTTATGTTCTGGAACCGTGGTGTCAAGCAAATTAGATGTAAGTGTCCAGTGATGAGTACCCCTGGTAGTGATGCAGAGGCTCTGATATTGCTATGGTGTCAAAAAAATTAATATTTTCTTTGTCTGGGTGTTGCTGCAGCTGTGCTGAGTTGTTGTTGAAGTAAGCAATGAAATCTGAGCTCCATACAACACGATAATCCAGCCGTGTAAGAGTCTTTGTTTTGAAAGAGTTAAATGAAAAGAAAGGATTTGATCCGGTCTTTATGTATTCGAGAGATGGGTGTTGATGAAAGCTAGTGAAGAAATTGAGCAAAGAACCGTTTTCAGCCAATCACTGCTTTCGATCACTTTTATATTTCCATACACTTTCATACATTCTCATAAGTGCCATCTCTAACCCTTCCAGAAGCACATTTTCATTTTTTCTATCATGAATTGCATTCAATTGTTAAAATGTCTATTCTCTAAATCCTTTGAAAATGAAAATAAGCATGCTGTGACGGTTGTACTTGTCTCGGAAATTTATATCGTGGATGGATGGTGTATCACAATGTTACCCTAGGTTTACTCTACACAATAAAATTCACAACCAATTCAATTCAATTTAATTATACCGATCACATTTAGAAATAATAAAAAGATTACAAATGACAGATTACATGTCAAGGTAAATCATACAAACAAACACATGACGGATACATTTACTTTTGACGAACAAATGGTAAGTGCACTTCCCCACCAGTTCATGCACATGTAGGTTGTAGGAACGTACTGGGGAGGGAGGGAGGTAGATGGTAGTTTCGTCATCATAGATAGATGGATGGATCAATGGATCGTCAAGCTCGTGAGGTGTAAATACTAGGTACATATTTGAGTAGCAAGCAAATCAACTTCCAATAGAAGTACACAATGGGTCTCTATGTTTCTCAGTGGTAACGCGGTAGTTTGAGTGAGTAGTAAGTATCTAAGGGATTGATTTGAGAAGCGGGGAGGTGCGGCAAGTTGCGAGGAATGTTGGGGGAGGGTCTAGGGCTTGGGTTATTGGGTTATTGGGTTAGTTGGTTGGTTGGTTACGGTTTATAGGGATGGATGGATGGATGGATGGTGGTTTGGGGGGATGAGGGGAGAGATGTGAGGGAGAAGAGAAGGAGGAATGTGGTGTGGAATATGGAATGTGGGGGGGAGAATTGGGGTTAGTGGATTTTGGATTTTGGGGTTGTGGGTATGTGACTGGTAGGTTTGGAAGTTTGGGAGTTTGGAGTTTCTTTATTGAGTGAGATTTTAGGAGGATGAGGATGGGGATGGGGAGAGAGAGAGAGGTTTGCTTGCTGTGAAGATTTCTGGGAGGTTTGTGAGGATAGGAGGGAGAGAGGGAGGGAGGGAAGGAAGGTCTAGATTCTGGAATCTGGACGCGATACTTGGTGAAGAGTGGGAATTTCTAGGTCTTCAGAGATCTGAGTATGAGAGGAGGAGGATGAATAGGAGTAGAAGAGAATAATATGATGTATGGATGTAATATGCGTGAAGCATTTCATTCATTCATTCGTTAAACTTATTTTCGTATTTCTACATCTTTATCTATTTGGGGGATATAGAATGCTCTTGCTAGGTGCTGGCTAGGTACGGGGTACTGGGTTGCGGATAGATAGAAGATAGAAGATAGATGGATAGATGGATAGATGGATAGATGGATAGATGGATAGATGGATAGATAGAGAAGTGCGGCGGTAGTTCGCGGCTGGCTGCATTAGTGTCGTTCGGTCTTTTGTGTTGCGTTTTGTTTGGTAACGTAACCTTAAGGTTGCTTGGGATAGAGTGGGTCTGGAATGGAGATGATGTTTGGGTAGAGTAGGTGGATGGGTGTTGTATTGGAGTCTGTCTATCTATAAAGATCAAAATTGTTGATGGAGATATTTGATGCATTGGAGTGTTCTGTGGATTCTTGGGATTTATCGTTACTGGACTGACTGGAAAATAAAGTTTGCTTGGAGGAATTATTAGCATGAATGGATGCATAAATGGATTCAATGGATGAATGGATAGAAGGAAGGGGGTTTGTTTATTTTCAGCCTTCTCTTCTTCTTATTCTTCTTCTTCTTTCTCATTCTCTTCTTTTTTCTCTTGTCGTGCTTCAGCCTTTTGGAGTTTCATTCACTCATTCATCAATTCAAACGCCCGCCCGCCATCCATTCATTGATTCATTGAATAAATAGTTTCCCTCATATACATACATACCTAGCCAGGGATGGATTGTTGTCGCTGCAGATTGTCACAATAATACCACTCATATAGGTCGGTGCGCACTTCACCTCTATTCGATTCTGTTTTACATCCACATCCACATCCACATCTACATCCACGGACCATGATAATTTTCATGCCCAACCATTATGGATCATGGCTGACGGATCGATGAATGGATGGATTGGCGTGTAATTGGAAAGGCTATCTGTTCTACACGGTTCTTCCTGGAATGGAGAATCGATTGGAAACTCACCGAGTGGATGGAACGTGTTGTCTCATATATTTTGATTCCCTTTGTTTTCTGGTTGGGGATGACGGGGAGGCTGAGAGGAAAAGGGGAGGGAAAGGGCCTGTTTGGATTAAGGGGAAAGAAAATGCTAGAGGGGAGGTTTGATGGTATGGATGCGCGAATTGTTTCGTGTGTGTGTGAGTCGGTGTGTTGAGGGTAAGTTGGAGGGTATGATAGGGTCAATTTGGAATGCATGGTGGTAGGTAGATGAAGGTAAGAGGAAGACTCTGCGTGGACATGATGAGATCTTAAATTGGTTGGGAGGGTCCTAGGGGCCTTTTTGCTGCTTTGTTATTTATTGGGTGAAAGGAAAGTCGGGGAGAAGCGGAGGAAGCAATTGTGATTTGTGTGATGGGATAGATTTGGTGATGGGATGGGATAAAGATGAAGGAGTGTTTGGTTTGTACAGAGATATCTTGTGCGTGTGGTATGGTGTAGTGAGGTATGGCGTGGCATGGTAGCGGTATGACAGAAGGAGAGTAGACCGAATAGCTGACAGATGAGTAGTAGTTACAAGTTACACGACAAAGAGACTTTTGTGCCAAGAGGAAAAGGATGAGATGAGAGAGAAGAGAGGAAGATGGAATGATGGATTACTCTAGAGGTTACAGGGACCGTGTCTGGATTTCAACATCGTATTTCGATATCGAGATAATAAGGATGAAGCTATGTCTGTATGAACGGATCGGGTCGATGAGTTGGGGAGGGATATATGATACATGATATATGACGATTGGAGGTTGAAAATTGAAGATTGCAGATTATATTAGGAGCACAGTGAGATATTTGATCTGGGCACTATCACCCTCATTTATAACATACCACAAACTACGAACATCGAAACTGACATACATCTATCTCAGCTTCATCCCACGTCGAATGATATTCAAGCATACAGATATACAGTATGCGTGGTGGAAACTACATCTGTATCCGCATCTGCTCAGCTATGATGTTCAAAAACTGAAGAAACTAGGGAACAAAGAAATATCATTTTATGTTCGCCTTCAGTTCTAGTCGCCGAGCTGGATCAACAGTAAAGTCAAAATCTATTTTCTGCATTTGCGGAATCTTCACCTTCGATTGGGTTTGAGAAGAAAGGCAAGAAGAGATTACTAATATTTTGTTCAGTTTCATGAATTAGATGGATGAAATGAGATTGAGATGAATGTGGCTAGAAAAGAAATGTATCTACCGCATTTTGATTTGGCAGGTAAATAGATACCAAGAGATTTGGCTCCTCTCGCGATTATGGAGCAGCAGTCAGTGACATTCATCTGCCAAGTTGCAATACATATACTGGTAGTAGATAGCTAGCACATGGCACAGATAATGGATATACAACAAGAGGTGAGATGAAATAGAAATAGTAATCATGTTCTAGCATCAGGAACTGTTGTTGTTGTTGTTGTTGTTGTGAGTAGCGGAGTGTAGAACAAAGATGTGTGATGCACGTGGTTAGGGAGGAAATCTGGCGAGGATTAGTCGTGGAGTTTGCCGTCTTTGATTTGTTTGCTTGAGGCTGGAGATGGGAGGGGAGATGGATATTCTCCGGTTATTTTGGGAGATGGAGAATGCTTTCTTTGTGAGTGAGGATGCGGATGGGGAGTAGATTGGGGAGTTTTCCGTCGTGCTTATCATGGATCGTCACTTGTGGCCTGGAGTCACGAACTGTACGATCTGCGAATTGCGAAAACACGGTGGAGCGATACGGCGTGGATTACATACATACCTATATTTCTTTGTTCACATCCAAGTTCGTGAATCCGCGGTCAATTCAGACATGCAACAACCCTTTTTTTTCGGCTTCGTATTCTTTGTTTCGGGTGCGGAAATAAACCAATTGGATTAGTGGGCGCAGAGAAGTCACGGACTGGATTATCGGTTCTCCATGTTTGAGAACTCGCGCTCAAATTCAGATATGCAACAAATTTCCTCTGGGGGTGCGATTCCTGCGATTCTTTGTTTCGGGAATGGTGAGAGGCTAATTGGATTTGTGGTTGGGGAGAAGTCACGGGTGTGATATTTGATATCGGAATTGGATAGAGAAAAGGTGGGATGTTTATCGAGGGGGGGGGGGGGGGGGGCGAGATGGAGTACGAGCGAGTGTTTGGAGCATGGAAGAAAGATTGGCGATGCGAGGGAGATCTGGATAGTGGAGTTTTGCTTAAGTGGTTCAGGTTAATTAGTATTTCTCAAGGATGAATACATGCATAGAATAGCATGTAATAGCCACACGAGAGTTTTAAATGATAGTCGAGATTCGATTGTATTGTGCTACATGTGTGTGCTACGTATACTTTACGCTGTGGGTTATAGATCTTTGGAACTAGATATGGACATTTGCAACTTTCGATTTAAGGTATGAAATTTTGGTAAGATCTCACAACTTGTATGTACTACTAATCTTTTCAGGAACCTCATTTCATAATCCGTGGGTCAATTGTCCATTCTCCTCATAATAATAAAGTAGCACAGAATCAACACCCCTTTCCCCATATTGATATACCCGAGTCCCAATCGTCCCAATCATAACCACCCAATCCTATCAATAATCCAGCATCAAACAATCATCCCAAGCTTACCACTCTAATTCCCCATCCCAGCAAATGAATTCATCCTTCACCCAAAATCCTATTGATCCCTCTATTAGGAAAGAAGCCCAACGCTCTCTTTATGAGAATTCAAACCCAGCACAAGTCATCTCCACACCAAAAACGATTCTTTATTCCTATTTTCTACACCTGTCAAGAAAATCCTCATGTATCATCTACTATACCTAGTTATCTACTTGCCAAGCTCCCATTCCAACATCACGACATCACGATCTGGACTTGTAGATGAAAATTAACATGAAACATTGAAGTCGCTAAGAATCCAAAACCTCATTCCAAGCTCAGAAATACAGACTCCCTTCTCTTAAATCAAGAGTTGAACACCAGCCAGGACAGCATACCCAAATCCAAATAGGAAGAATGCCACGCGGACCCGCTGGCTACGAAGAGATACGTCCGGGGAAACAAGGGTTTGCTACGTATCATGATGGTCATGAGAATGATACGCATATGCCGATAAATAGAGAAGGGGAGATGAGTCGGATTCCACTGCGGAATCGTGGATGGGTGCAGATACTTGTACTTGGATTTTTGTCTCTGGTGTTTTTGGGGATGGGAATCGTGGTTGGGGGGAGGGTTCCAGGGGAGGAGAGGAGGTGGGGGTTATTGGGTAAGGTCTTTTTCTCTTCGTCATGGGGGATTGGATTTGGATTTGAGGTTTATGTTGGTTAAACGTGGAAATTCATTGAGTGGATCAGTGAACTGGAGTTTAGGGATTGGATATTGGCTGATAAGTGAGATATAGCACCTCCTGGATCAATGAAAGAGACTTGGTATCCTAATACTACATTTTCCATGAAACCGACGCCGGAATCTGAAGCGGCTTGGGGATCTTTACTGCCGGGTTAGTGTTTATATATCTATCTTACCAGTATTCGCTTGGATTATACTGACAGATCTGTAGTGGGCAGAGGATTTATATATCGACCCGATATAGCACCAATAGTGAAAAGTGTCTCGGTGTTCCATCAATTACATTGTCTGGTATTTTTCCTGTTCTTTTACCTCCGTTTCCCATTCCTCTCTTTTCTACCCCTATTTCAATCTCATGACTTGATTGACTCTTCTTCAGCATGGCCTCCGCACCTCCTACTACGATCTACACTATCAAATCGCACGTGCAGCTGGTGCACCCATCGACCCATTTCTTGAGCAAAAAGCCGCCCATACACATATAGAGACTGCGCATCAAAAACATTGCTTTGATTATTTGCGACGTGCGATAATGTGTGCAGCGGATACGAATTTGGAGTATGTTGATCCAGTTACGGATGATACAACGGGGTGGGGTAGTGAGAGGGTTTGTAGGAGTTTCGAGGATGTAAAGGGATGGGCGGAGAGGTGGGCTAATGGAACGGGTGAAGGGATTGCTTAAGCTGTGGGGTGGATGAGTGATAGAAATGGGAACGATGAGAGTAGAGCTTTATAGGGCTTTTGGAATTGATGGGATCATTGTTGTGACGATGGGCATTACACAATGCCAAAGATTGAGCGCAATTAGTGACTGACAAATGCGCTTTCTATAAAGTAGGATATCACCAGAACATATGAACGAATACAACAATGGTTATGTATACTAGTAGAGTCTAGATCTTAAACTAGCGATCTATCCTTCCGGATCGATATTTCAATCGTCGTGGACACTTGTCACCGAGCCAACAAGAATAGAAGGAAATCTACTCAGAAGTCAGCACCCATATCGAACAGAACAAAACTTCTTGTCATCCATTCTTGCTGGTTTCCTTGAATAACTAGCCACATAACGCGAAGTGAAAAGATAAGCCTGATCGGGTATCTCATAAGCATTAAAGTGACAATACCGTAGACTCTTTGGGAGACAGTTGCAGTGTAGAGTTGATTTACCGCTGAGCCGGCGCCCCTGCCATCTGCAAGGTAAAATGCAGTGTAACCTTGCCTTTTGAACATGAACTCGGCATGTTAGCCAACCAAAAACAATCAATCAAGTAATCTAAGCATATGCATAATTGAACCATTGGATACACCAATAAGTACCAGCTGTTGAGCCATGATCTCACAGGAACCCCACCTACCAAGTATGATGAAAAGTCGGAATTCGTTACCCGTCAACAAGGACAGTGACTTGAGATGATTGAGATTCGAGAATTTGGAAGATAATATTGAGATGCCGATTAAAAGTATCGAACTTTGGCGCAACGATGTCTGTCGTTGATTGACATATAGATGTAACGAATCCCTGATGATGATTTAAGCTGTAACTCCAATTTTCACCGCTTTGGCTGAAATTCTGCCACCATAAACATACATTCCCTTATTACATTCCACAACATCACGACCCGATGTTGAAGTCGAAAAGCGTATGTGAGTTACGCAAGCGTGAGCGCAGCGAAGACGGAGGGAGGAGTTGGGATCTCCCCGATTAAGATCTTGGAGCAAGAGCTTTCCAGAATCAAGCTATGATGATTTCAATCATACCTCCTCACCAGCAACTTGGAATTTTGAGCCCAGCTACTTTCTTTGATGAGGTCTAGAAACTTTCATTAATACAACATCGGTTATGAATTGTTCATGCCATTTTCAATTGAAAGTTCACGCATCCAGCTGCTCTCACAGAGACGTGGAAGCACGCCTTCGACAGGAAATGACCCAACAGTTGGAACTATTTATTTTGAAAAGAAAAATACAAAGCCAGCACTGATGTCAAGGCCTCCACCTGAGAGCTAGTTGCCGCTGTCTACATTTTCTTACAGAAAAGGACTTGAAATTTTGGACAGCTCCAAATATGATTATAGCTCCAACGTATGCGAGGTCAAAGTTAGCAATTAAGAGATGGCTGGTTCCTCGAAAGAAAAATAGATGTCACTGGTTTGGAGACTGGCTCTGTCCATGAAGCTATACCGGGAGAGGGAAAATTGGCCATTGGGCAAACACTTGCTGAGAAAAAGAACAGTTTGCCCTGGCAAGAGATTACCTATATCAAAAGACGGAGGTTTCATCTTATAAGTCTGGCGTAAGTTGATCATCGATGTGGACGTTCTCGAAAGTAACTATAGCCGTGCCAAGCACTGTGGGTGCTCTTGTCGAACCTTTGGTACGAGGGATTGTTGATACCAAATCCGCAGAGAGATGGATATCTTTATAAAGTAGATTTCTTTTCTACTCCATCATTCCCAACTCGCTAATAATAAGTGTAGCGTGTTTGGGTCGGTTATTGTTACGCCACAAATCACTGTTCGCGGAAAAATCTTTACTGAAAAGAATGGATTTTTAAGGGCATTGCTGATGTCAAGTGCTTCTGTCCTTCTTATTACTGCATTACTTGAAGTCTCAACTATCTTTAGTTGGCCTTCAGCAGCAACGATATGTCTTTTGGCGATATCCAATCTACTATGGATAGGCTTCGTGGTGTAGTGATGGATTTTTTTTGGAAGCAGTAAGGGCATTCAAGAACCAGTGTTCCATCGAATATTGTTGGGCAATCGGTTGTGGATGGGAACCGCATCTTCATTTTTATTCAGCTGATTTTGCTGAAACTCTGATACATTCACTGACATATATTCAATCCCAAGAACATCCTTCTTCCTTAATATCCTACCTCAAATCATCATGATTGAATCCCCACAAAAAGGTCAAGCTGTGGATGGAGATTCCGCATAATAAGCAGAAAATCGGCTAGTAGAATACACTCTCGCGAGCACTGTCGGTAGCATCGTCGCAAATACATTCATCGGCAAAACTATGCAAGTTCTCGGTGTTGGACCGTTGCTCACGGTTCCTGCTTCTGGAAATACTCCTGGACCAATTCACTTATTTGAGACACACATTGCTTTTGGAGTGGGAGGTACTTATGGTGTTGAATCCACACCGTAATCATAGGCAACACATTTGCAAACCCCCACTTACCTTGATTTTTCTTCTGAGGAATACCATCTGGTCCGATCTTTCAATTTCACATGACAGGAAGCACACTCGGTTCAACATCCGTAACCACAGCTCTCAATAATCATCTCTCGGCTCACCTCCATAGGATTTCTAACAATGCAACTTAGCAATGTCTTATCATCTACTTCAGCAACTTCCTCTCTGGAACTACCTTTAAGAAGTCAAATACAGGAGGTTTTTGGATAGGAAAATGATCTGCAAATGAAGATACTGATCGGGTTTACGGCAGCGCAGTTTTTGGTTTTGTTATTGACTTGGAATGAATGGGACAGGGGAGCAATCGGGTATCCATAAGGGAAAGGAGGATCGAGGAGGAGGGGGTCGCGAGAGACTATGCAGTGGATAATATTGAGTCATCTCTCTAAAAGAAGAAGGGAGACCAATTGATGGGATCCACGTACAAGTTCGTCTAATGTAGCTTGGTATACATTTATCCTATTGTTTCATAAATATGACCGAATGATTCTCACTTAATCATTAGATTGATATTAATATATGAAATATGGGGCGAAATAAGGCTGAAAGGCTGATGAGATTTATGTAAATAAAGAATACTTCTGACAGGTGCCGGCGGAACCGGAATTTAGCAGCGATGATCTTGTCTCGAATCCATCACGTGACAATCTAGTTACCGTTCTATCCATGGGATCCATGGGTGTCAGCCACTTCCACTGCATTTATATTCACCTGTTGCCGAATGCCGTTCAAGTCGAGCAACATTGCTGCATCTGATTCATTTGTTACCTAATAATCGTCCATTTGCCAGTAACCAGTATCTAATCGCAGGTAGGGGATACACCTCTATGGAGACTCCCTGTGCATTGTGTGGAAGTCTGTGCCGCATATTTCCTGGCCAGATATCATATGTAAGTGTCTCATATGTTTCAAAGTAGTTGGTCTAGTCTGCAATGTGATTGCGATGATACGACGACATCCTGCTGTCCATCATTCTATGAAACCCGGACATGCTATACGAGCGTCCCTTTCATTATAATAATACTCCGACGTCTCTTAATCTCGCAACAAGAGGAAATCCGCACTTTCGTTCAAGTGCGTAGCCACCCCTCCCCTCTCAGCCCCGTACCTTTCCTCAGCCACAATAGCCTTGTTTTAAAATAGTACATTACCCCTGTCGCATCCGAGCCTTACTGTTTAGAGTATAAGTGCAACTGAAGCTCGTGTAAGGAATTGGTTACAGAAGCCATCTCGAAAAGTCAATCGCAATCTGTGATATTCAAGAAAACAGAATATAACAAGATATACAACGTCATCGCACAGTCCAGAAGCCAAGCCCTTCCAGATTACCAACGAATCGAAACAAAAGCGATACGATCCCAGCGATTATGATAACGACTTGAAGATTAAAACGATCCGCTCCACGCGTTGGTCCCTGGGGAAATTTTGCGAATAACCACATTGCGATTACAGATTCTTACAACGGCAGGCTCGGAAATATCTAGGAATAATTGGCTGGCTTTCTGAACACCGAAACTAGGCATAATGCCTCCAAATAATACCTATGGTTCCAACAATTCATCGAGCCCTCCTCAATCGATACCTTTACGAGATCTAACACGGCCACCTGATTCTGCAGATTTGAGAGACGAAGCGCAGCGGTACACACGAGGGAGGAGTCTTTTGGCAGGGGGAGGTCTTCCTCCGACGGAAAATTTCAATGCCGGTACTGGATATGAAAGGCTGGGGGAGTCCTCTCCTAGTCCGGTGGGAGGACCAGGTCGAACAGGTGGCTCAGCAATACCTCTGACACTACAATCTTCTGTTGGAGAAAGGCATGAAAATGAAATCGAAACACCTACATCGCCTGTGGGAAACGCTGCAGACTTTCAAGCAGCAATGGGATTCGCTGGTCTCAATGTACCGGATATCAGTTTATCTCATGCTCCTAGAGAAAGGTCCATGTCTTTTGGATCTCAGCACTCTCTCACGCCTTATGCGCACCCTTATGCGGACATGGCAGATAACGACAATTCTTATTTCCCCTCCGATTCTGACCAAATACCTTTGACGGATTCGAACCATCTGCAACCCATGGCTGGGACACAACCCACTACTCCAGATGGGCAACGACATGATAGGTCTAGCTTTCAATCTATCAATTTCAACTCACCAAGTTCAAACTACAGAGGGTCTAGACTAGGTGACGATCTTCCTAATGCGGAAGCAGGTTACTCGTCATATGGTACAAGGCCAAGGTCGCAAAGTTATGGAGCTAACTTGTCACCCAGTGGAGGCAGATCTAGATCTCCATCTACAGTGGGGGCCCTATCCAGAGCTGGGTCGATGATGAGAGCTATGTCGCAACGTGTGGTTAATCTTAGTGGTGAAGCTGAGGTCATTGAAGAAAGCGCTCGGAGACAAGCGCACAGTATTGAGGAGCCATTTTTCCCTTCACGGAGATCATACGAACCAAATGTCGAAGATACAGCTTATCGGCCGAACACCATGTTTCCCCCATTTGAAAAGCCTCCGTCAAGGGCTATGGATGGACCTGGAACAGATCAATGGCAGACACAGAATCCTCCTAACCCCCTGAGAGGAAAAACACTAGGGATATTTTCGCCGGAAAACAAGCTTCGGTTAAAACTTTGTGATCTTTTGGTTTATCCTATCACCGAACCAGCAATTCTAGTGTTGATTGTCATACAAACAATTCTCCTTGCGGTAGATGCGGCCCCTTCTGTGTATACACACCCTCGACGTCGTGATTGGGGCTCTAAAACCGACTGGGCCTTACTAGGCCTCTTCATAATTTTCACGTTGGAAGTAATTACACGTATTATTGTATCCGGTTTCATTATCAATGCAGCTGAATATAGCACAATAGACCGGCAACGTGGGGCTAAAGCAGTCATTGTGGATAAGTACCGATCCATATTTGCACCTCAGCGAAAATCATCTGTCAGAAGAGCACAAACAACATCTTCCGAGGAAACCACCAATACACAAGTACCTATTGTCAACACCTTCGCTCAAATGCAAGCAATGACCAGCACTGTCGAGCAAGCCCAACGATTGCAATTAGCTAGGAGAGCTTTTCTCAGGCATTCTTTCAACCGACTCGACTTTGTCGCGGTCGTATCTTACTGGGCAGCGTTTACCCTCAGTGCTTTTGGAGTAGAGCATAGCGCTCATCTTTATCTATTTCGAATGTTAAGTTGTTTACGTATCCTTCGATTACTTGCCCTTACAAACGGTACTGCTGTAAGCTCTATCTTGTTTTCGTTTTCATGTGTACTTCTAACATTGCATCTAGATAATTCTTCGAAGTTTGAAAAAGGCAACTCCGTTACTACTCAATGTTTCCTTTCTTATTGGATTCTTCTGGCTGTTGTTTGCTATCATCGGTATACAAAGTTTCAAAGGAAGTCTTGATCGACAATGCGTATGGATCGATCCCGATGATATCGAAAATCTGCAAAATACAGCATTCGTTAATAGCGAGCAATACTGCGGAGGACAGTTCAACAAGGACGACTCGTCTCATGATCCCTGGGTGAAATCAAACGATTCGTTAAACAACGCTTTCTACCCTCTAGTCCCTGGAGCCCGTTCGTCCAAAGGCTACTTGTGCCCCGAGGGATCTTATTGTATTCAATTGCCTCGCGATCTACTTCCTTTCAACGGAACTGTCAGTTTTGACAACATTGCGCAGTCTTTGGAACTCGTGTTCGTTATTATGACAGGTAACACTTTTACAGATCTCATGTATTATACCACAGACTCCGACTATCTCGCCGCTGCAATCTTCTTTGCAGCAGGGATTGTTATAATGATGCTCTGGCTTATGAACTTGCTGATAGCCGTCATTACGTCATCTTTTCAGGTTATCAGAGGAGAGGGCAAGACAAGTGCATTCGCAGACCATGCTGATAATGATCAACCCGATCCAAATGCAAATATTCCGCGACAGGTGAGCAAGCTAAAGCAGATGTATGACAAAACCTACTGGTTTTGGATCTCGATTATTGTTTATGATCTCATAGCTCAAGCTTTCCGGAGTTCCAATATGACGGACTCTCGCGCAAGGTTCATCGATCTTTCGGAGGTGGTGGTAACATTTTTGTTGCTAATTGACATTGCTTTGCGATTTGCCTCCGATTGGCGGGATTTCCACAAACACAGGAGGAATTTGTTTGACTTGGGACTTGCGATTATTACCACGGTGATTCTATTGCCACCCATTCGAAATTCAGGTCAACCTTATGCTTGGCTTACCGCATTCCAGATTCTCAGGATCTATCGAGTTGTCATGGGTGTCGAAATAACGCGATCCTTGATTATGTTGGTATTGGGAAATGCAAGCGGTATTGGAAATCTTGTACTCTTCGTTTTCCTTATCACTTTCTTAGTTGAGATACTCGCAGTGCAGCTGTTCCGTGGTGAGATACCACAAGTGGATGACTCGGGAGATACTATCCAAGTCAATTTCTCTACGATATTCAATTCTTTCTTGGGTCTATATCAAATTTTATCGAGCGAAAATTGGACTACAATTCTCTATGATGTTACCGGCATTAATAACACACGAAATACTGCTTGGATCGGAGCAGTATTCTTCATTGGATGGTTCATTCTCGCCAACTTCATTCTGGTGAATATGTTCATAGCTGTCATTCAAGAAAATTTTGATGTTTCCGAGGATGAAAAACGCATGCAACAGGTGAAGGCTTTCCTGACCAGGAAAGAGGTCGATACCTCTTCTAGCAATCTCGCACTATCATCCATCGTTCGGTTCGGTCGCTCCAAAACGAAAAAAGATCCCCTCGATTATGGGCCGGCAACAATGGAGATGTTGTTGAAAGATGCAGTGGTCAAAGACTTTCTCGATGATGAGATTGTCCCAGGACAACACGAACACAATGCGGAAAATGCGGCTGTGGAAGCAGCTGGTGTGAAGCCCGGTCACTTATCCTCCGTCTGGGGTAATTTCTTGTCTAAAATCTGGAACAGGGAACCAAATCCTTTCTATTCCAATATATCGTTCTCTCTCAAGACTGATGACTCTAAAGGCACCAGGGCAATGGCAAAAGAAGCCGTCTCGGCCACATCTCAACGCAAGAAAGCGCAGCGTGAATACCTGGCAAAACATCCATCTTACAATAACGCCTTGTTCATTTTTAAACCTGATAACTTTATCAGAAGGCTTTGTCAAAGATGTGTAGGGCCCGGACGTGGAAGTGAACGTTTTGATGGTGTTGAGCCTCATTTGACCATTTGGTATGGCTTTTCGGCATTCCTGTATCTCTGCATTGTCGCAATGGTCTTGTTGGCATGTATAACCACACCTCTATACCAGAGAGAATACTTCATAGAAAACCCCGAGAGATCAACTGCGAGTAATTGGTTCGTCTTTTGCGATTTCGTCTTTTCGATCATTTTCACCGTCGAAGCTCTCATAAAAGTCATTGCAGATGGATTCTTCTGGACGCCAAACGCATACTATAGAAGTACATGGGGTTTTATAGATGGTCTAGTGCTTGTAACCTTATGGATCAATGTCATCACCTCATTGATGGACGATGGAGCAATTGCACGAGCAGTTGGAGCTTTCAAAGCCTTGCGGGCTCTCCGGCTGCTCAACGTCAGTGACAGTGCAAGAAATACATTTCACTCTGTTATTCTTGTCGGTGGATTCAAAGTTCTTTCGGTAAGAAATTCGTTTCCATGTTATTTAATGATTTTGCTAATATTGCCACAGGCCGCTATCATTTCTATGTCTCTCTTAATTCCTTTTGCAATCTACGGGGTAAACCTTTTCAATGGCCAGTTAGAGACGTGCAATGATGGCGACATCACTAATTTGACTGACTGTTCTGGTGAATTTTACAATCAACCGTTCAGTAATGATTGGAACGTTGTTTCACCTAGACAAGTTGCAAATCCCTGGTACGATTTTGATAACTTCGGAGGCTCCTTGTTTATCCTTTTTCAAATCGTATCCCAAGAAGGTTGGGTCGACGTAATGTTTGAAACAATGTCTATTACTGGCCGTGGTCTTAATCCAGGAGATCCTACATCCCGCGAGTTCAATGCGGTTTTCTTCGTCATTTTCAACCTTCTTGCCACGGTCTTCATCCTTACTTTGTTCATCTCTGTGTTCATGCGAAATTACACGGAACAGACTGGAATCGCATTTTTGACATCTGATCAGAGATCTTGGGTGGAATTGCGTAAACTTCTAAGACAGGTTTCTCCATCTAAACGACCGTCCCAGAAAGATCCGCGTTGGTGGAAAGACTGGTGTTACAAAAGAGCTACTCGAAAGCATGGAAAGTGGCATTCAGCCATGACCTTAACTCTTGTCTTCCATCTCATCCTATTGTTAGTGGAATATTACCCAGAGCCAGATTGGTTGGATAAAACTAGAGACTATGTATTCTTGGCTTGCACAGTTTTCTATATTCTCAACATCATCGTTCGTATAATTGGTCTGAGCTGGCCTCGATTTCAACGAAGTTCGTGGGATGTCTTCTCGGTTATTTCAGTCTCTGGTACACTGATCACGACAACACTCCTTCTCACCAATTTTAGCTCTCAAGTTTATGTTCAACTACACAAATTATTTCTTGTTTCTATCGTTCTACTCTTAATTCCCCGGAATGATGCTCTGGATCAGCTATTCAAAACTGCAGCTGCTAGTTTGACAGCCATTGCAAATTTGGTGGCAACTTGGTTTGTCCTATTTATGGTTTTTGCTATCGCTATGACTCAAACCTTTGGACTCACTCGATTTGGTGAACAAGAAACCGACAATCTCAACATGCGAACAGTGCCGAAAACACTTATTATGCTATTTCGTATGTCTTGTGGAGAAGGTTGGAATCAAATCATGGAAGACTATGCGACTATCACACCTCCATTCTGTACTCAAGGCGCCAATTTCTTTGATAGCGACTGCGGAAGCCCTACATGGGCCCGAGTATTGTTCATTTCGTGGAACATCGTAAGCATGTATATCTTCACCAGTTTATTTGTGTCCCTCATCTACGAGAGTTTCAGTTATGTCTTTCAGCGATCCAATGGTTTATCTAAAGTTAGTCGTGATGAGATCAGACGCTTCAAGGAGGCTTGGGCTACATTAGATCCGGATGGCACAGGGTTCATCGAGAAAGATCATTTCCCAAGACTTTTGGGTGAACTCTCTGGTATCTTTGAGATGCGTGTGTATTCACATGAAGATTCGGTTCGGAGAATTCTCGAAGATATACAAACGGAACCAACCAGTGGCATAATGAATTCTATTTCAAGCCCCAGTACTTCTAGCGGCATTGACTTGAAGAGATTGAATGAAAGAATCTCTCAAATTGATGCCGGTAGAGTCAGAAGAGATAGAGCGAGATTCAATCTTTTCTATGAAGAGGTTTTGGTCTCGGCAGATCCTGACAGGGGTATTTCTTTCACGACAGTATTGATGGTTTTAGCTCATTATAATGTTATCAGTGATAATAAGAGCTTGAAGTAAGTTATTTGGATGATGTTTTAGGGCCATAACTAATGACTGCTATAGACTTGAAGAATTTTTACGTCGACGCGCACGTCTTCAAAGAGTGGAAGAAGAAGTCCGAAGACGTATTGTGGTTGGTTTCTTTGATAATATGTAAGTTTTTAAAATTTCCATTCGCGCATATGTTTCAATTTACTGACAAACACAGGTACTGGTCCCGAAGATTCCGCCAACATATGGAAAGGAAAAGGTCTGGCCGAATGACAGATATTCCTCAATTGGGTCCAGAAGTTTACGTCGACGACGAAGATTCATCAACCCAGAAACGTAAATCAGCGGCTTCAGGAAGCGGAGATTTACTTTCACCAACAGATATTACGGATTCGAGAAATTCATTCATTACACATGGACTTGGTGGAGCGCCACTTAGACAGAGAAGAGGAACGGATGCGGATGTCGGACTGGGTTTAAATACTTCGTTCCCTTCAGTAAGCTCTGCACTGAGTCCAACTTTGAGTCCGCTGAAGGCACATGGACCGCGTGGATCGGCATTTTCGTTTGAGGGGGTGGGTATAGGAGCTGGTGAGGGGAGTGCAATTAATAGTACGGCGAGTAGTAGGAGAAATAGTGCGGTGTCTGCGGAGAACGTCTTGGAGGTGTTGGATAATTCGGCGTGGGGAGAGAGTATCAGAAGGAGTTTTACTATGAGGAGAAGTAGTAAGAGTGGGAATTAGGGATTGAGAGGGGTATGCATATATTATTGCGAGGAGGAAGAATACATACATTGTAAAGGATTATGTATGGAGTTGCGGACTTGAGGGAATCGAAAGGAAAAGAGAGAGGGGTCTAACATGAGTTAGGCATTGGATAAATAGGTAGGTACTCTGGTTGGGAGAAGAGAGGCGTATGGGGGAAGGAGTTTTATTGGAATCGGGATCGGAAGATAAATGGACTTTGATCTTCTTTTCCTCGTTCACTTATTCACTTTGTTTGTAATTTGAGGGGAATGAGATGAGGATATGCTTCCTTCCTGCTTGTATTTGTTTATTCGTTTGTTATAGGGAGGAGAGGGAAGGGGAAAGGGGAAAGGGGAAAGGGGAAAGGGGAAAGGGGAAAGGGGAAAGNGAAAGGGGAAAGGGGAAAGGGGAAAGGGGAAAGGGGAAAGGGAAAAGGGGAAGGGGGGAAGGAGGGAAGGAAGGAGGGAAGGAAAGGGAGAAAAATGCAGTTGAAAGGTGGATAAATGTTTGCATGGCTTACGGCGTTCACTTTTTACCTCTTTGTCTTTTTTTTAATTTACCTTTTTTATGATAAATTCTATGGTTGATAGATTGGGGATTGAGGATCGAGGGGGTGTTGTAGATGGGGAGTGAAATGAGGGCAGTCAGTGAGTGACGTAGTGAGCAGGTATATAGTGTATTGGAATGGATAGATCGATAGATAGATAGATGGAGGTGGGAGTATATATATGTAACCAGATGAATCGAATTAAAGTGAAGTGAGAAAGAAAAAAATGAAATCCTGTTAGATTCTATTTACCTTATTTTATGATAATGATTATGATAATGTGATGTGATGTGAGTGAAATATTTCATTTTTGGTGTAGGGGTGGGTAGGTTAATTGGGTTTTTGGCGGAAAGAAGGGTTTCTATCTAGGAGGTTGGGGACTGACTGATTGACTGACTAAGTGTCAGAATGGGAATCATTCAACCTTACCGGCACTAGCACCTGGGAAATACACTTCGATAGTTTCGGAGTCTTAGTTCTAACTCCTCGAGCAATAATATACAGTGTGAACTATACGTAGTACTATTGAACCTTTACCATCTCGTGGCGCTACTAATAGCGATACTAGGGATATGAACACTTTTTTTGAGGGTTGATATTCGATATTTACTGTTTACTATTTACTATTTACTGTTTAGTCTCAATAAAGTTTTATGTTTTTATAAAGAGGAGATTTTCATATTAATATTTTATCTATCTATCTACAAGTCCCTTGTTTGCTTTTTCTTATACTCCCAGCAATTATAATATAATGAATGAATGTACTCTTCATGCTCTCTCTCATATTTATATTCATATGATATGATGTATTCCTTCCTTTTAAGGGGGGTTCCGGAAACCAATACGGAGACCTCGTTGGGTATAGTGTGCAGTGGGTATTGGAGGGGTTATTTTGTCTTGTTCTCTTGAGATCGAGAGATAGAGAGAGAGAGAGGTGCGAGTTTAGTATATTTTCCTCGTGATCTCATCATATCATGTCATCATATCACACTCTCCTAACCCCCTAACCCCCCAATTTCATCCACGAATACCAAAGTCTTCGTTCCCCATCGTATCGCATCGCATCGCATCGATCGAAGTCCAAAGAGAAAAAATGAGGAGAAGAAGAATCGAAGACGAAGCAAAAATGACAAGTATTCCATCCCTAGTGAAACAACAACACTACAGATGACAAACCCCCTAAATCATCACCTCTCCCGCGATCCCTCAGAACATCGAAGCTGATACTCAAACTGAAGACGCGCCAGCGAAGAGAGCGGAGCCTCTAATGCCGCATCAGCATCAAACTCAAGTCTTTGGTGGGACCCGGAGAGTGCGGCTTGGCTTTGTGTATCTTTGTACGGATCTGTATACGTACTTGTATCCATCATAGTTGCGAAATCCGGATACTGCGCCCCCGCACGCGTCATGCGTAATATGGGTTTCTCGACATCGTCGTAGAGGGAATCTTCCATGTCGAGCGAGGATCGCGCGTCTTCGTTATCCTGGTCGTTGTTTTCGTTGTTGGGATAGCAATATCGATATTTATTCGCATTGCCATTCCCATTCTCATACAGAGTATGAAGTGTATCGTCATTAGTATTATCGATCTCGCTAGCAGACTGGGTCTTGAGCCTAGGTCGCATATGCATGTATGCGAAATCGCTTTCTCGGAGGGGCTTTCTGGGGGTTAGAAGGGATTCATTGAGTTCATATTCGATTTCTGTTTCGCGCTTCTCTTGTGCTTGTTCTTGTTCGTGTTTTTTGAGTGAAGAGGCGGAGGAGGAAGGAGATGTGGAAATGGCTGGAGAGGTGTAGATCTCTACCATTGAGTCCTGAGACTCGGTACGAATCAATAGATGACGAGGTTGATTTTGTTCCCAATATTTGGCGCCGCTAGAACTGGAGTGTGCGTCGGTGAATACATCCTTTTCGTCGTATTTCTCCTCATTGTTGTTTTCAGCCTCATCTTCATTCTCCTCTTCATCCTCGATATCGACAGCCATAGCCATACTCATATAACCTCCCGCATCTACAAATCTATTCCCGTCCTCCTGACCCGTGGCTTTGGTGATCTCTCCATCACATTTCGAAAGATGCATACTATCCAACATCTCCTTGCAAGATTGATGAATAGACTTCCACGTCTTCAGGGTCTGCTTCTTCTGAACCATCTTGCCTCTTCTTTTTCCTGTTCTACTCTCCAAATCTTCCTGATCTCTATCCCCCGCGCCCTCATCATCATCATATCTCCCACTCCCAAACCCAAACGACAAACCCCCGTCTCTAGAACTCAAAAAACCATCCATCCCCTCATCCATTACCTCTCCAAAGGGCGATTCTAGCGGTGGTGTATCCGGGCCCATAAACTGTCCCTGTACTCTCGAAAGAAGATATTCCGCATGTTGAGTCGACGGTCCCGAAAGCGGATTCGCATCTACATTTGTTGCAACCCGATTATTGCCCCCATAAGAAGCTGAAAACTTCGCGGGCTTGCCGTTGGGGCTGGATAATTTGGGAATGGGCATTGCTGTTGGGCTATGCTTGGAGTTGTCGGAGTAGTTGGTATGATTGGTATGATTGGTATGGTTACTATAATCATCATACTCATCTCTCCCAAAAAGAGCATCTTCATCTGCATATGCGACGGGGACATTTTTCTTCGAATGAAGATTCAGATTCTTCAGGGGAAAGTTTGTAGCGAGACCTATGTTGAGATTCGAGAGGAAGGATTTACTATGCGAGGTATTCCATAAGTTGCGCATTTTGAAGGTGAGATTTGAGGGGGGAGTAGTTGGAGCCGTGGGGATGGGAGAGCTGGGGGCGCTGGAGTACGAGCGCAAGGAAGGCGGAGATCTCAAAGAGGGGGTTGAGGAGGATAGTTGAGGAGGCGGATTGTGGAGTTTGGAATTGAGTTTTGATCTTGGGGATCGAGGTTTTGGGATTCGGGATTCGGGAATCCATGGTTCGGAAGTATCCTTCTGTTCGCGAGGAATCTGGCGATTTTGTCGTGGGGTTTTCGGAGTGGACATGATGTGGTTGAGAAGTGACATTTGGAAAGGTGTCGTAAGTGGTGTTTTCTTTATCGATTCTCGAGTGATGTTTTAGATTCTTGATATATGTGTGTGTGGTAGGAGATCTAGAAGTTTCTTAAGAGTGTTTTCGTCGATGAGATGTTGTAGTTGATAGATAGAAGATCTTGAGTAGTTCGTCAAATGAGTTTTCAAAAAGTATCTCTATTTATCGTCTCGATATCTTCGCAGTCTCAATGAATGTATAATGAAATCCAGAATCTGAATATATCTTCCAGCACAACGGAGAAAACGAGACTTATATACTTTCCCAAACGAGATACTATATTACCTACGGCTGTACGGCGACACCGTATACAGAAACTTTCCGAACAACCGTATATATATCTCTGCAAAACCATGAAAGAGATAGAGAACCGATGCTCACCCTTGAATCCCCAAACCCGCTGCGGTGATTGTACAGTAAGCTTATTGATGACCGTATTTATCTATACCACACCTGAATATGAAATATAGATAGACGATGATGAATCACCCGAACCCAGCCGTGTAGTGATTGGAACTTGCGGCTAACTGGCTTGCTACGGCATGCTAATCATTCTAGACAAAATTAAAGTTGTGTAGAAGGAGAAAGAGAAGATGTGAGAGCAATTGCATACATTTTAATACAGCACCTAGACAGATAATTACAAAAACAGATCAATATACAACCCTAAAAATAAACGACTAATGATACAACACAACACAACACAGCCATACAGTGAATGAAAAAAATCCGCAATCTACTCGCTCGCTCGCTACAGCACCCCACTTCAATACGATATCCAATCACTCCAGATGAAAATGAAGCGAAAAGAGTGAATAGATTTAAGTAAATTCGTAGACGATTTCGAAACGGCATTTATGACGTAATTATAAAGATACGTATTTGTGAATATAGTTGTAATTGGATTAATGAATTGAATGGGTATGAATGATTCATTACCACTAGGCTTGTATACCTACAATGTACAACAAAATACAACGCAATACGAAGCGAAGTGAGCAAAATATGTTTGCGAAATTAAAAAAATCTCGTGAGAATCCTGAACGTAGGATCCAACACCATACAATACAAACCCCTACACAGCCAGCTAACCTATCCTAGGAGTTGAAATGAATGGCCATCCAAATTATAGATGTCATAATCGACCTACGATTTATAGGATATGCGTATGCATGTATTTATTTATTGGCTCATTCATTCCTGTTGTTCTCTCGAGTACCTGGGTAAATCTCTTGGAGAGTTCGAGTCGATTTGATTCGATCTCAAGCCGTGAGATGAAATGAGATGAATTGGGGAATCAAGTTTTGGGGATTTTGGGTTGTTGGGCTGTTTGTTGTACGAGAGTATCGTATCCGACACTTTTCGAAGGGTAGGATTCATGAGTGCAATAGATCGAAAAAGGAGGAGACAAGAAATAGCACTCACTCGCTAGATATTTGGATGATTGGATTGGAGATTGTGTACTTGTATTTGTATGTGTCTGTGGAGATATAAATATAAATATAAATCCTCTTTGTATTATTTAGCAAATCATCATGTCAGTATCAGGCAACGGATGGATTTCGCTCACTGCCTCGTAAAAAGTCTCTCCTCCCTACATCTATCCCCCACCACACTTCCCACCACACCTCCCCACCCTCTCCCAATGTACCAAATGACCCCTAACGCTCCTCACCCACCCCGCATAAACCACTAAACTCACCCCCACCGCCATCAAACTCACCACTGCCACCCATCCAAACTGATCCTGTCTCGACCAAATAATCGCCATTACATAATTTCCCAATTCGAATAGCGCGACGAGAGAGTATTCGCACCCGGCGAAGGAGGAGCGATGAGTTGGCGCGATGAGGGTTTGGCTTAGTTGCTGGGTGGTGAGATCGAAGATCCAGAGACCGAGACGGGAGAGAGAAAGAGAGGTAAAGAGGAGGAGAGGAATGAGAGGAGAACTGAGGGTGAGGGGAGAAACGATGCGGGAGAAGAGGGGAGTGCTGGGGATAGGAGTGGAAGTGGAGAGAATCCAGAGAATGAGTGTTACGGGGATCTGGTATTTGTTTAGTATGTGGATGTACATAGATACTTATGACTTATGAGAGGATACATACGAGATTCATAAATTGCCATGAAAGACCCCAAAGACCTAATCGTTCCAATCCAGTAGTGATTCTTCCCGATTCGTCGATTTCGCCTTCTCCCTGTGATAGAAATTCATGCGGATCATTGGATCTGTGTAAACGATCATATGGACCATGACCATGAGCTTTTGAAAGATGTCGAACCCCAAAGGGTGTTACGAACGTACTACTAATTTCCACCACACTACCAGCTGCTCGAGCGAGCGTAATAAGATCTAGCGAAAACCCCGCATTCAGCAAGAAAGTAATAAATGTGGCACCATAAGAAAGTGCCGAAAGATGAAGTAAAGAGAGCGACATCGAAGGAATCCAAACTTTAGACGAAAAGTAATTGCGAAAGTCTTCCCTGTGCAAACGAAGTCCCCGCATGATTTTCTCCCTCAAACTTCGCACCTCGACATTCGAGATCCCTTCATCATTTCTAGTCTCCTTCCGTTTTTGTAACCGAGGGTTAGAACTCCATACTCTCCTCGCAGACCACATTTCCAATCCCCAACTCGCAGCACTCATACCACCTACGACTATCACCCCGATCTTTATGCCCCATCTTGAGATCAAGAATGAGATTAGTATCGGCGCGAGAAGTTTACAACTCAAATCGATTCTTCTCATTGAAGAATTCAAATGCGTGAGATCATATTGATTCCCCTCCGGTGCCGCAGCAGCAACCACCCAATCTCTTTCCATTGATAGCATATTCCCATTAGCGCTTAATCCCTCCAGAATGCCAAATCCAAGAATTGGTAAGAACATGACAATTTTCATGGCATCTCTGAATTTGACATCATCTTTCCTAGACTGGAGTAAAGGTACACCATTTTGAGGGTTATTCTCCGATTCCACCACGAAAAACCATAATATGGAAGCGCAAATCACTGCGATTCTGTTCACCGTAATCGTCGTCAAAAGGGTCCTTAATCGATCTGGACTCTTATCAACCCATCTCCCTACACTTGAGGAGAAACAAATGGATGCTAAAGTCCTCACAATACCACTATCGAAATCCAAATCATTGTAATCAGTATATGCTCATCACGTGATGTATATAATTTCATCTCCTGGATCCACATCCCAATCGTCCGAGGAGGAGGATAACATACCGGATAGAAGCAGCAACCAATGTATCAGGCCATGCATTTGCCGTGAAGATAATCTATCAGAAACTCATCAGTATCATCCATAAACCCACCCAGACTCTGCACCGCATAACATAACTCACAGCTGCGAATTCATAACCCCTTCCATTCCACGTGGATAAAAAATGACTCAAATAAAGAGCCCAAGCTTGTGCTTTATTCAAGTTGATTTCCATCTCCATCTCCGTTTCCATATTCATTTCCATCTGCATCATTTCCTGCTCAGCCCCATTCGATATCAAAGCGTCTTCTTCATTCTCTTCGTCCCCATCCCCATCATCTGAGACTGAATCCGAATCAGGATCTAGATGCGAATCCAAATACACATTCTGCGAACGCGAAGTCATCTGGACCCCTCCAGTTCTATTTCCATCGATCTCTTCGGCGTGGGTTGAACAAAGCTCTCTCGCTATATCCAGATCGCCTCTCCCCAACGACTCAGCCTCATCATCCAATCTCAATATCAAAGCTTCTCTTTCGGACACTCCGTCTTCACACTCGGTCCATAAGCTCTCCATATCCATATCCATATCCATATCCATATCCTTTCCCTTTCCTCCTTCCCCTCCGCGCCGTTCCCCATCTATACCTCCATCCATCTCTCGCACAATCCCACCATCCGAACGCCGACTTCTTTTCCCAGCCATTTGGATCCAATCGTATATGCCCCTCTATGCTACTATTTTAAGAATCTCGTCTCCGAGTACGAAGTCTCTAGAACAAAAGTAAAAATAAGAATAAAACAAAATGAAGCCTTAGATAGGTAGCCACAGACAAGGTAAGACAAGGTGAAAAGTCCCGAGCAGCTACCACTCCGTGCAACCAACCCTTGTCTTCCTCCCACTTCTACTTCTCCAAATTCCAATACTGGTGAGCCTCCTTCCGAGGAACCGAACGCTGAACACTAACAAACACTGAACTCGGGGCGGACGTAGAAGAAAAACCCTTCCATTCACGTGTGTTAATTTATATTTCCCCTCTTATACTCCACTCACAAGGTACTGACTACCTACCTATCCACAGTATATAATCTCCGATATAACATAACCTTGCCCGATTACCAATTAATAAGTAAGTAAGTAAGTAAGTAAGTGAGTGAGTGAATGAATGAGCGAGGAAGTGCATAACTTAAACGACCCCTACTCCATACAATACCCTTAATAAATCTTTCAATTCTCAATCCTCAATCTCCAACCCCCAAGACTTTCTCAATCCACATACATACCCACCCAATACATCAGATATGATATAAATCCTGTTTGTGATGAATTTTCTGTCCTCTGTAACCTATTACCTAGCACGTGCCTAGGTAGGTAGGCAAGGTGATATCAGTAAATAGGTTCCATAAATCTCTGTAGATGAAACTCGATATCTTGTATATACCTACCCACCTACCTACCTATATACATTCACATATTAGCATCCCAACATATTTCCTTCCTCCCTTCCGCTCTCTTCTCTCCGCGTTGATATTGATATAACTGGCGTCTATTTTTTATATTTCCTTTACAGATATAACATCTACTCAAGTACACACTACCCGCGGTAAGTAGGCATCGAAACGAATACTTATTAATAACTAGATTAGATTAGATTAGATTATGGATTGATTAATTGCGTTTATTTCCTATTTCCTGTTTCCTATTTCCTATTTCTTATTTCTTTCATCTTTCTACCCATCTACCTACCTCTCTTCCCAGTAATCTATCTATCTTCCCAATAATATCTAATCTCTAACTTCCAACATCTAACAAGCATACAAGAAACCCAAACTCAAACCCAGAATCCCAATAAATAAAGTATTTCCATTCCGTTCCATTCCATTTCATTCATAAATGAATAAATAAATAAATAAATAATCCACCCAGAAGTCCCTGATAATAATAATAAAAGTACATATTACTAGTAGTCCGTCAGTCCGTCAGTCCGTCAATCAATCAATCAGTTAGTCAATCGGAGATCACCCACTCACTCACTCACTTACGGGAACAGCGGGTGAGCGGTTTTTTGGGGGGGTGGGTGAGATTGATTGATAATGGATGGATGACAAGAATTGTATACGAATGATTTGATTTCTAATCGAAGATATCGATATTTCAGGATGGAGAAGAGAGAGTAGAGAATGCCGAGTTTGTTTTGTTGAGATGGAATGGATATGAGTTGGTATTTCAAATATGGGATAATATATAGAATTTAGATTTCGATGTTCAGATTTCGATTTAGATGATGTGTGTGAGTGTATGCTTTTATTTCAGTTGAAGATTGGGGATTCGATATTGTATATTGATGAAGATTGGATGGAGAATACTGACATCTACCTTTTCACGCCTTTGTGCATTATGAGAGGGGTAACGAGATAGATTGCAGAATGGTATACTTATCATCATGCTAAATCACCGTCACCATCACAGACATAGCATCGTATAATATGTGTAGACAGATAGATGCAAGAAGAAATAAAAATTTAGGAGAATTGTATTGTATTGTATTTTCTTGTATTGATTGCTTTGTGCTCTATTCAATTGTATCCATCCATCCATCCGTCAATTGTCGTAAAAGCAAGAAAAGATAAGACTATTACAATATAAATATTTCCATCCAAGGAAGCAAAAAAAAGATAAAGATAAAAATCATCGACGAACTGATCGAAATCGAACCACCAATTTTATGTGTTGAAATGGAAAGAATTGTCAATCGTGAGAAGCAAATCCATCCATCCATCCGTCATGGAAACCAACGCCCCAAAATCCATATTTTCAAGAAGAATAAAGGTTCTCCCAAAACCATTTCTCCATCCATCCATAATCATTCATAAACGCCATTGAGGAATGAAATTGAAGACCTCTCCCACAATCCCATTGCACCCATCCCATTCTGCTTGCTTTGTTTTCCTTTTCATTCATATCCACATCCATCATCTGAGCCCTGCATCCACGACTCAATCTCTAAAATCTCCCCAATCTCTCCTCCATACCTCCCCAGTAAACAATCGGTCTGGGTTCCATAATCTCCAAGTCGCTTCCGAAACTTCTCTTCTCCTCTTCTAGATCTTGCATCGAGGGTTGTCGGTGCATGATGGAATTGATGGTGTTGACGGGACTAGTGGAGGATTGCGAGGTGTATGAGTCTCAGCTTGTGGATGTGTTGGAGTTGATGGAGGAAGGAGATGAGGAACGACGGAAGGATCCGCGAATGCTGGAGATGGAGAATGAACGCATGATTGAATTTGGTGGTTGGTATTGAGTGGTGTGGTGTGGTGATGTGTGTGTGTGTGTTGTGATTGGTTGGCTGGTTGGTTGATAGTTGAGTCGAGTATATGACTTGTATATTGAGAAGATGAAGAAGGTATTAGGATAGATATGATATTTCTTTCGAAGGATCTTTAATAACGAAAGTAGTAGTTGGTAGTTGATAGATATAAATATCTCGATGGTAAAAGACTGGTCGATAGATAGATAAATATATCCCGGGCACAGCCTTTTAGATATAACAACGAGTGACGAATATCTTTCCCAAGTGGATAAACTCTTTTTCCAAGACAGATCTCGACCTTTCACTAAAACTTCAAGACGGATGCAGAGATGGAAAATAGAGAAGGACACGACGACGTGGAACAGCAGATGGTCCAGTTCTTAAATGGCGAGATGCTACTAATAGTCTCAACTCCAAGGGAATTATGCAATATGATAGATATGCTATGTGACTGACCTAGGTAGTATTTCTGATACACGCATGGAGCTCCGTTATGTTATGCAATGTAATGCGATACGAACCCACTTTAAAGGAAATCCTGACATTGATTGAGAATTCCAGGGATGATGTTAGATCAGTCGACAAAGTATCCTTTCTTCTCCACCGTGTAGACGTCTCCACTCGGGACGGAGTAAGGAAGTTTGAACAACTTGGCACGTTACTTTGGCCTTTTCGACTTGGGACGTGTTTGTGTTCTGTATGGAAATCTCTCGAAATAGAATAGTGAAATGAATGAGTGCCCAATACGTATACGGACGGACTCAGATGGAGAATATCAAAGTACGAACGAAGTATTGAATATCTGGAAGAGGAAGCGGAAGAGGGGCAAGTGTGAAGAGTGAAAACGATCCACGCATTTTGGATTGCAAGGGGATATGGATGGAATTTGAAGAACAAGGGGGTCGATCCATTTGTGTTGTGTAAGTGTAAGGGTTTTCTTGGTGTTGATGCATCCATCGTACATATACAAGCTACATTTGTTCCATCATTATTTGATGTGAATGTGATGTGAGTGTTCTTCGGAAGCAATGTGAATGTCCATCTATCTACGAATGACCGTATGACCGTATGACCGTATGATAGTATGATAGTATGATAGTATGAAAGTATAAATAAAAGAATGCAATAAGTTAATCAATAACCAATAATCAATAAAAGTGTAACATTAATTATCCCACGATATCAATACATCGGATAGATTAGATACGTTATGAGATGTACATACTTGCATACATCGTACATATACACACGCCCATACATCCATTCATCGTACATACACACACGTCCGTACATCCGTTCATCCATACAATATGTAATCAATACCTGTTTCTCCAAGAAACACATCCGAAAATCACGTTACAGAAATTGTTTGGAGGTCTGGAGAAGGTCAAACTTCAAAGGTTAAGAAGGTCAGTCTTTGCAGACCGCACACTTCTCCCCGGGTAATGTTGTCATAAACTTTTATAGATTGACTCTTGTATCTGTCTATTGTCTGTTGATGGCGGTCGATCTATCTGTTGGTCTGTCTATTTGTCTACCTGTCTGTCTGTCTATCTATCTATCTGTCTGTCTGTCTGTCTGTCTGTCTGTACTGCACAATTATATTTCCGAAATGTAGGTACTCTGTACAAAAATGTACCTGCAGAGAGAATTCATCCAGACAATTGGACAAATTCTCCCTCGAATCTTTCCATCCAATTACCAATCCAATATCCAATGTAGCCACATCGCATAAGAAAAGGTACCGACGATGAGCTCGGGACTTCCGAAAAATGAACCCATTCCCCTGCGCCAACTACCAAGTACCTAGTAAGAGATGAAGCATTGAAGATGACATGATGCAAAGAGTGATGAAAATGATCATCATACAAGCTCAAGCTCAAAGAAGTGATTGCGCTTTGGTGACACCAGTTCTTACGAAACCCCCTTCGCCACCGGCTCATTAAGCTTGATGTGGAATATCTGGAATCTTCTCAAACTTCATTCCAAACTTTGACTGACAACCGACCTGAATTGGACTGAACTGGATCATGATAAAAATAACTTTTGGAAGGTGTAACTTGTAAGGTTCTTAGTGGATTGTGAAGGAAAAAGAAATGCGTATGGAAAGATTTTGTTGTTAGGTACTTATTGTAAGGTTACTTTTGAGCAAATTGTATCAAGTAAAAGACGGAATAAAATCTATCATCACCAACAACACCATCACATTACCCAAAAGAAAGAACAAGAAACCTCACCTACCGGTACCAAGCCGTTCCCCTCTCTACTCCACGTAACACGTCAAACGGCATCTGCACTACACACTCCGTACATTCCGCCTCGCTGCATAGAAACGACGCCAAAGATCTAGAAGCCTCTCGGGGGAACCATATATTTCCCTTCTCCTCCAGTCTGCAAGTCCCCCGTTATGCTTTCTCATGACGAGTCCAACCTGGGCTCGTACGCACCAGTTACAATTCTAGACCTTCCATTGTCGGTTGTGGTCCAATCAATCTGCTAACAACACACACCTACATACATGCATGGAATTCTCCATTTTCCATTTGGTGTTCTCTGTTCTCTGTTTTCGGTTTGCGTACGCTGCATGGGGTATCTATGGAGGATGTATCTACTATGGAGTATGTATCTACTATGGATGAATGGATGAACGAATGAATGAATGAATGCATACATAGATATACGAATGTATGGCCTAGAATTCTCCCCAAAATCTAGCGTATCATCCATCCATACACACATACATGCATGCGGAAACACTTCATTCAATCACCCATTCACGTTCCCACTTGCGAGTATAGGTTGATATTACTAGGTTATACATATCACGAGGTGCACAATCGCCAGTTTCATCAGTGAAACGGAGGCTGGGTTCGGTATACTCTTAAGGGGTAGCCGAGTAGGATGGGATGGATAGAGTGTGTACAAATGGATCCATCAATACGCATATACTCCGTACAGTAAGGAAAAATTATCAACTCGGTGTTCCCTTTAATTGAAATTGATGTTTTCCTCATATCCTCACCCTCACCCTCACATTGATTCGATTCGATTCGATTCAACCCAATTCAATTCAAACTCCCGAACTCCTTTCATATCAATTCCACTATTCCACTATTCTTCCAACGCCTCACTCACTCACTCACTCACTAACCCAACACAACCCAACACCCGTTAAATACAGATCGGTACATCAAACCATCCCCATACAATCACATCATCTCATATCTTACAAGCTTTGACTTCAGCCCCTCAATACCGGAAAAATAATTTCGTATCGCTGGCTCCCCTTATTATTTTCCTAGGCACCTTGGGACCTACATCGCAGTTTGTTCTGCCGGAAGCTTATTATTATTATTATATCATTCAATAGCTTTTTTAATAAAATTTATTATTCTAATCTCAAAGTTCATTTCAAACCTTTATATAAGAAATATATTATTATCTCAACTTTTAGAAGCTCCCACATATGACTTTTTGGAATAGTATTCCATCA
Source organism: Botryotinia calthae (assembly GCA_004379285.1). NCBI lineage: Eukaryota > Fungi > Ascomycota > Leotiomycetes > Helotiales > Sclerotiniaceae > Botryotinia > Botryotinia calthae. Next base: position 119,600 of record PHWZ01000055.1, read on the forward strand.
TTTCATTTTCTATATATAAACCAATAGGTTTTTAAGGGTGGTTTATCATATATAATGTTAGATCTTGAATCCCCCTCTCTCTCGTTACAAATTCCGTATATCATGTCATCATATCAGTATCAGATTTATATCACACATCACATCACAAACGAAGATCCTCCTCTGCTCCCTTGCTCTGACTTTCACCCTCACTCCTCCTCCGACCACCATCTATCCATCCCTCCCTCTATTCATCCCTCGAAGGAGAATATCGCTTACTTATTCTACATACCTTACCTAGCAGCCTAGGTACTCGAGGTACTATACCAATATCATCGTTATCCTCCTTACCCAGCATCCCAAAACCCAAAACTCAATGCCCATTCATCCATACAACAATCCATCCACCCATCCATGCCCCCAAGCCCCAACTCCCACAAACCCGATCTCCTACAAGCCCCCAACCCGATCTCCAACCCTCCCGCGACCTCCCATCTCGACCTCCCATCTCGACCTCCCGTCCTACCAAGCAAGATAAATTAGAGTATTCTCGCCTAGATTCTAGACTCTAGACTCGATCTAACTTTCCATATATATCTATATACATATATACTTCGTTATAATTCGTACCTCATCCATTTAAAATTAAAGTTCAACACATACGAGTAATTAATTCATGCGATAGATAAATTACCCCTCGTTTCCCCCTCAAAAAAACTTAAAGCAAAGCACACACACCCCTTCATCTCTTCATTCTTACTTTGCTCGCTTTGATACATGGGTGAGATTAGATTAGATGGGTAAGTTAAGTTTACTTGGAAACTGGTTAGTACTTTTACTTTTGTTTATATGTTACGTGTCTGTATTGTATGTGTGCTTGGTATATACGTAGATAATAGGTAGTGGGTGGTAGGTAGTAGGTAATTAGTAAAATACATAGTATTGTGAAATCGAGTCGTGAATCTTATCTCCTTTCATTTCCTTTCGATTCCAACGACAAAAATCACGTGTAGACGTCTACCCGAATCTACAATCCTCTAGTGATCCATCTGCGCATCACTTTCGCAATCTCTATATCTTTTTCCTTTTCATTCCCAATTTCCTCGGCACTCTAAAAATCCAATAAAGTCCCAACGCGCCTCCAACATTACCCGCACTATACACCAGCGAAATGGCAAAGCTCCTCCAGCGATGCTCGTAAAACACGCCGACGCTTGCGAACAACATACGTGTGTTACTCACAGGACAGATGCTACACGCTGTCACACTTTCGGGGGTGAGGAGGTGCGCGTCTGAGGTTTGCAGATAGGATGAGAGATATTGGGTGCAGGTGAGAGGGGAGGGAGGGACGACGTGGAGAAGCTCGCTGGGTGCACATGTCACGTTGGCACCGGGGATACCGGGGGAAAGTAAGGAGGAGGCGAGGTAGGAAACAGGTGTGCTTCGGTACATGAGTGTCCAGAATTTGGGAAGGGAGGTGATTGGTACTAAGATTCTGTTTTGGGGGGGTTCTTTCGTCAGCGCGGTCGCTTGGTTTTATGGGGTTGGGAATTTGGAGGGTTATGCTATATTTACCCGCAAAGGATCAAAGACAAGGTGTAGAGAAGTGCAAAGATGTTAACGCCGGTAGCAGGATCTGGCATTATCGTCCCCAGCATTTGCGAAAAGGTTGATGAGAAGAGGAAAAATGACAGGTTGATCAGATACGTTAATATTCCCCTCGAGCTCGGAAATCTAGTAGCAAGAGCATACCTGTGAATCCCAATTGGATAGTACCAAGTCACAAACTGAATGGCGGCGAGGAAAAATATACCCGGGAGCTCGGCAATGATATTTGACAGAACGAAAACAATCCAGGAATCAGTTCGTGATGAGCGTTCGCGTGTCTCGTAGAGTGTACGACTATCTATGAAGTGGGGCAGGATCAGTTGTACGAGATTTCCGTGAAGGGTGAGAGGAGGAAGGTGGAGAATATTTAGTTCTGGCCTCCTTGAATACTTGTCTGTGAGTTGTAGAATGAGAATCCATTGATGAGTCCCTGAATCGTGTTAGTGAATGAAGTCTCATAACGATTGGTACTTACTGCTCCAAGAGTCAGAAAGAACTTGGAATATAAATAGGCTGGAGTTCGCCAGTCAAGCTAGAAATTTCTTCTAGTGACGATAGATAACTGGTAGAGGAAGGATGTCGCAAATTCGTTGGACGAAGATTCATTAGTCAAATCATGCGAATAGGAAAGTTCATGCTTCATTCTAGCCATATCTTTCCTGATGAGTTTTCTTTCCTCGGAGGTGCTCCAAATATCAGTCCAAGGTACAGCTGACTGGTCGACAACTTGGAGTAACCACTCCGCCGGGTTTTCGTCAATTTCACATTCTCGAGATCCATGACGTTGGAAGTAATCAATAAAGGTTCGCGAACTCGGTCCAAGTTCCCCAAAGTATGCAGATTTTCCTTCATGGAGAAACAGCAGTCGGTCGAACATCTCAAATAGTATTCCGGATGGTTGGTGAATGGCACAAAGAATTGCTTGGCCTTCGTTGGCCAGCTTTTTTAACAAAGTACAAATTGATCAAGCAGTATTGCTATCGAGACCAGATGTAGGTTCGTCTAAAGACAGTCAGTCTTCTATGAATTAATAGGCCAATGATTGTCCTAGAAGGCTTAGCTAGAAAAAGAAGAAACTCGGGTTTAGCAGCAAGCTCAACTCCTATAATCACACGCTTTTTTTGCTCGACATTCAAACCCTCTCCCGGCACCCCAATTATAGCTTCAGCAAAGCTTGTTATGTCTAGTGTATGAAACAGATCATCAACCCATTCTATCTTCTCCTTATCCGAGCACACCTCTGCCTGACGCAATCGTGCGCTAAAAGTCAGGGCATCCCGAACGGTTGACGTTGAGAGATGTAAATCTTGCTACAGAGCATAGCCCACCTTTCGTGCAAAACCATCATCTTGATACTTGGCATCGACATATTTTCCTCCCCGAATCACTCCGGTTGTTGTTCGGTTTGCTAAAACGTTTAAAAGACTGGTCTTTCCTGCACCTGATGGACTCATCAAAGCTATCAGCATTCTGCGTTTCATCCAGTCCACCCTTGATATTTTCAAGAACCTTTTATTTTTTTGACATTTCATGAGTATGCAAATCCTGCGAGAATTCATCTCATTCAAAAGTTGCGGCGTTTTTAGTGTGATTGACTCATTGTCGAATGATAAGGTACTTCTAGTCCAGTGACATAACATCCGTAAGTAGTACATGCAAGTCAATGATGAGATGTGATCAGCCAGTATTTCCGAGCACATGATCGTATATCGACTATCTGCAAGCGGCGTAGATGCTATGAGCGAGGAATTGGACGTTACACGAAGTTTGAATTAGGCTTCGCAAAAATGATCTGTATCTATAGCCTATAGGTGATCTGCAGATGGGTTATTAAAGGTTCTATCTGTTTTGTAGATTTTTTACAGAATGTATTGTTTGTTTTGCAAGATGATTGTTGTACCAAAATTATAATATCAATATCATCAAAATTTAAATCTAAATCAACTGTAGATTCTAGAATCGCTCATAGGAAATCTGTTTAGATTCTTCCATAATCTGGTCTACAAGCAGATAACGGTAGATGATTTGCAAGGCCAATAAACTACTCTGCAGGTACTCGTTGCGCAGTCTATTGTTATTATTATTATAGTAATTATCTCAAATATCACAAAAATTAATTTTCATACCTCAAAAACCCAATATTTTGCATTTTTTGCTTCAAATACCACAGTGGCATTTGAGACTAGTTAAAATTATAATATTTCAGGTATATAATAAATTAATTACAAATAAGCTATAATTA
>PHWZ01000056.1:0-123422 GCA_004379285.1 Botryotinia calthae
TTGTACTATAAAATTTACCTGCTAGACCCCTCTGGTCTAGCCGTCCTATATAGTCATGGACTGAAGAGGGACGTTAATTCAATCAATCAATCAATCAATAAAACCCCTAATTGATCTTGATAGTCATAATTATATCATAGTATCATCTTTCGCGCGTTTCAAGGACTAGGTGCCGGCGGCGCATATTCTCTAAGCACCATCATTCTCATAGAACTAGTCCCACCCCAAAAGCTTGCGAAGTCAACTGCACAACTGGCAGTGGTCACAACATCTGCAAACGTTCTTGGTCCTATCATCGGCGGTGCAATCAGCAATAACACTCACTGGAGATGGATCTTTCCTCTAAAGTAAGTTTTTGGGACTCTTGATAATTCCTACATATTAACTTTTTAAAGTGTTCCTATTGCTGCTGTGACACTTATAGTTGCACTTTTCGCCATTCCAGGAAGATTTCCGTACCATACCGAAGCTGAAAAGGGTAACAAACTACGAATGTTTGGCAGAAACCCAAATAATACCCCTTCAACCACTCACGTAAGCTCCAAAAAGAGTTCCCTTCGAGCGAACTTTCTTTCAAAGGACATGTCCCAGACGGGTAAGGGGACACCGAACAAGCTCGATATAATTGGAACAATTCTGGTCTTGCTCGCTACCGTCACTTTGGCTACCGGCTTCCAGGAAGCAGGTTCAAGATTTCCTTGGAAATCTGCATATGTTATTTTTTTGCTTCCAATTTCTAGTGTACTATGACTGTTGCTTGTTCTACGGGAGCGAAAGATTACGCTCCTCAATGGTCCTCGGGAACCCGTGTTACCCTGGAGATTTTTGACAAGTAAGGCAATGATTGGAATTTTGCTGTAAGTCTGTCGTAAACACATACCTCTGGTAATCATAAAACTAAAGATATTAGCCTATTCTTGCTGATTAGAGGTCCGTTAGTAGTGACGTTATATCAAACGCCTCAGATGTTCCAATTAGTCTATAGACTAATCGTACACCTAGTAGTGGAATTAACAAGGCTTTAAGTCGGCGAGTTAATTTGTATACTATATCAACTTTAGAGACTCAGTGACTTTATAAATGAGTTCAGATATATAATTTATAAAAAAAAGGTATTTAATTTTAATAATGAGTTATGTAATTTTCGTTCATAAAGTCGCCGGGTTTTTAAAGTCGGTATAGTCTATTAGTTGAGTATCTACTAGTAATCTCGACGAATGAATACGACTTGTGATTCCAAATGAATTTCTCAGGATTAAGTTATACAATTCTTGAATATCGAAAAAATTTGGGCGGAACTTAAGATCTCTTTTGTTAACCTGGAATTCGCTCGGATTCGGATCTATATATCTTTGGTTTTCAATAGCAATTACAAAGTTTACAAACCCATAGCAAACGGTGAATCAATTCGGAGATGTACTCAGAGATCTATATAACTTTACAACATCGATAGCAAAATTGGATTTCGTTAAGCTCGTTTCCGTTGAGCTCGTTTCCGTTAATTGAGTATCGGATTAGTAGAGTCGGGGTTTAGTAATAAATACAGATGAAGAAACTAAGTATATACATATAAAATTCCTATATCTCAGCATAGGATATTAAGTTTACAATAAAGTTCTGTTAATATTTATTCTAGTTATAGAAAATTTCAAAGGAATAATAATACATTCTCAATTTTGGTCTCTCATACGGACTATTTGAACAAGAAGATCGTTATAGTCGGTAGTGGAGCAATGGTATTCATATTGCTTCCAACTCTTGTAGAAAAGACTACTCATGTTATTATACTTCATTACAGTCCAAGCTATATCATCTCTCTACCTTCCTCTGATCTACTAAGAGGATGGCTTTCAAGGAAGACATTGGAATGCAAAAACCAGCGTACAAACGGAATGCCTGAAATAGCGTTTTTTTGTTTGCACGGCCAGAATATGATATTTGATAGCACAAACGATATTAAATCAAAAGGAGATATACTTCCCATGTCGTCAACCACGCTGACCTATTGCTTTTTCATATAGGGAAGTGATTCTGTATCTACACTACATATCAAATAATGACAAGACGCAGGCACCAAATTGATATACCAAGGTTTCGGCTGCAGATATGGACATGATTGCAACAAACAGGCTGTGAGCCACAGTATTCTTTCAATATTGAAAAATGAATTGCTTTGAAGAGCCCATCATGTTTGTCAATCTGAAGGGCTTTTTTTTTTTTTTCAAACACTTACACTTCAAGATTCATATGCAAACTGCATATGATATCTGGTATGGAATAGGGTGCTAAGGATCGGCAGCAAAAAGGTATCATTTTGCGTGAAGCTGGTATACTTCGTTCTTGATCTATAAATGGTTCCGGTAGTGAATATAGTTGTTGGAAACCATATATATGATACTAAGCAGTATGCTAGTAACAAATATCTTTTTCTATTTCCAATAACAGTAAAAGAAATTTTTCCGAAAAGCTTTTTTTTTTTTAATATGGTTGTATATCGAGCGATGCACTTGTTCTACTCTCCGAAATTGATTGTCAAAAGATGAAAGATCTTTATAGTGATACGAGACGGGAAGAAATTAATAAAGTACCAAAAAGTTGAATGATTATACCAGGACACTTTAATTGATTAAAACATCAATTTCAACATATCAAATAACATCAGTATTCGCGTTAGTGCAGACGGTAACGCAGCATCGAAAACGTTAACTCACACTCGTTTAAAGTCTCCGAGATTATACAAAATGCTTCTGTTCTTGAATAGATCAAGTAGCAGCTGGGGCCACCCGATAGCCTTGTGGGGTAGCAACACATGCGTATAAGCACTGATAGAAGCGTTTTAATTCTTTATTTTGTTAGTCTGGCGGCTATCTAAATGCATTTTCGAAACGTGCTTTGTGAGTTCATGACGGTTAATAGAGTGGTAGGTGCAGCCAAAGCTAATGTACATTAGAAGTCAAAGGTGGATTTCGGAGCCACAGAACCCATTAGGGTATTCGGTATTCAGGGTGACGCGTGAGGCCTCAGCATAGGTGCTTATTCCAATGGGATATGATTTAGGATTGTTCAACAGCGAGAGCATATCTACACATTCTCTAATCACAAATCAGAAGCTGCTTATATAGGTCTATATGGAGCTGGAGGCGTGTAAGAAGTCAAGAGTAGGTTCCATATCAAATGGTATTATAAAACAATAGTTCTATGTTTTATTGGTAGGAGAATCAATAGGCTTCGTAGTGGCTGAGCCGGAAAGCATGGCGTTTCGTTTGATGATAGTCATAGAAGTTATTCGTTATAACCTCTAACTATATTCTAAAAAGACGAATATATTAATTCTTAAACTGGGGGCAGTCGAGCTTTGGGGTGGAATACAGGGTGATCAACCCTGAAAAAGGGGTGGGGGCTTCGAACCCTCCCACAAGTGCCCGCATTTAGTAGTCGGTGCCCAGGCAAGGCTTGTGTACCAAACAGCGTCCACCGCACTGCTCGCCCCCCAAAAGATATACTTAGTAACGATAAGTGAAGACTTTATCTAAATCAGATACCACGGGCTCCACTGCTCATAAATATTAGATTTTTGATTGTAGAATTTATTATGTACGAAGTTTAAAAGTACAGAATAAATCCCCTGCTTGCATTGTAACTTGATCTTTCAGATTCTCCCAAAACTCGTCGGGATTATAGCCTTCGGAAAAGCTGATATGAAACTTCTTTAGTAAGATTGCTGTTACAAACCGCATCTCTAGAAGGGTAACGGCTTTTCCGACGCATTGACGGGGACCTGATAAAATCTAGTTAGTAAATCTGTGAAGTGTGGAGCTGAAGAGGTGGCTGTATAGATCAAGTACACATACCGACGCTGAATGGAGCATATGCTCTCTGGTCAATCACTAACTCAGGATGCGTAGTCCAACGCTCTGGAATAAACTCATCGGGTTCGACAAACGCATTAGGCACTTTTTAAGATAATATTATTAGCTTCAGGTAGGTATACGAAGAAAATGGAAATAGAATCACATACGACGATGCGAAGAATACTTCGTAGCAGTAACTTTCACTCCAGCCGGAATAAAAATATCATATACACAAAGACCATCCGGGCCCGTCATCCTCGCTCCTCCTGTCAAAGCTGGGGGGGCAATTCGAAGTACTTCTTTCACAGTAGCGTTCAGATGTGAGAGAGAGGCTAGTAGGTTCATATCTGTTATATCGATATCTTTCACCTCATCGTAGATTTTGTCATACGTAGAAGGGTATTTGCAGATGTAGTACATCATGGCAATGAGCCCGGCTCGTGTAGTATCGCTACCAGCTGTCACTGCGGACAGTGTGCTTCCTAGAAGAATATTGTATCTGACTTTGTCGCTCTTTATACCTTTTAGGTTGTTGTATTCCTCGATGAGAAATTGTGCGATATCTATCTCTTTGGTATCTTTCTGCGACGCCTTACATTAGTATCTATGATTTTATATGTAGAACCTTAATATTTCTCAGCTAGACTGGGCTAGACCTACCTTCATCCGCTTTTGTATGGTTTCCCAACAAAAGTCCAAAGTCTTCGTTACATGTCTCACTTTTTCCAAAAACGGGAAGAAACAGAGACCAACTCGAGCCAGCCAGATAGCATCATTCATAGGGCTTAGCATAGCTAGAGCTCCTCTCTGATGTATGAGCTCCGTTCTCTGTTTTTGTGCTCGGACGAAGCCGAAATCTTCTCCAAATGTGATCAAACCCATCACATCGAAGGCAAACCATGACATAACATCATTGAGCTTGATAGGTTTGGTATCTCGAGATTGAATTGCATCAACAAGGTCGTTTCCAAGAAGAATGATACGGTGGGAGTATTCTTTGACGGCTGCGAGGGGGTTAGATGGAGGTTGCGGAATGAAAGCATAGGGTTACATGGTGTTTTACGTACCTTTGGTAGAAATACCTTGGTTCCATGCATTTCGTCGTGATCGAACTTCCTCGGGATCCCGTTCAAAGACCACGGAGGTCATTGGATGCAAGAGATCATACCAAGGATCTTTGCTGTTGTTGTTCTTCGCGCCATCAAGAAGCTCGATGCCGGCTGGGTGAAATATACATAGTTCATTTGGGCCTGGAAGAGAGGTTTAGCAAACATCATATGGTCAAGCCAGTCCAGGCCCCATCAGCAGGAGTGCGGTGATCAATGAGCTCACTGACCAGTTCGAACTATTGGACCGTATTCCTTATACACCTTGTGTAAAACCAAATGATTTGTGGAATTCCGGGAGTGCCATAGATGCCAAAACTTGGTGGCAGCTGCGAGTCTCGGACCAGGGAAATGCTTCAATTGATGGAAGAAGAGACGGTATGTTACCATGCTCCCAAAAAGACCAAGTAGGTAGCAACCAGAAATTCTCAGAGTTGTCACATAGTGACTCAATGAATAAGTGTGCTCGGTAGGGGATGTCAGAAACCAAATGACGGAGAACAGGGCAGTATGCGAAAAAACGATCTCATAGATGCGCAAATGCCATTCTCCTCTGATAAAAATGCCAAGATGAGCAGTAATGCCTAACGATATTGCTGCAAGAGACAGGAGAATAGAATTCATGTTACTCGCTTCTCGTCGCAGAGAACGTATTTGGTAGGATGTGATCAGGAATCATAGATCATGCTATTACTTACGCATTAATGTTAACAAATTCGAGCGGAAGTAACAAGCTTTTCCAATCGAAGTACCATTCCACATCGGCACGGCATTTCTGTACATCCGTCTGATTGGAATACCGCTTGAAGACTTTAGCGCCGCTACAGTGAAGATTTGAGGACTTCTAGATCCATCATGATTCATGATCTATTCGGTCTCGCCGCAAAAATGGTCACCGCATGATGTGGGAAAATTCTCCATGTGATTCGGTTCACTCACTCATTCTGCTCTAGGACCTTGGATAATTGATTTAGCCGTACGCAGCCCCGCTCACTCACCCTGGAATCAGCACTGACGCATGCAGGAGGCACAGATGGGGCTGTACATATGCTGAAGGATAAATTGGAGACGGCCCTATTCTCAAATGGGCATCGCCCGTTGAGAGTCAGTATCGAACGACTTTCGAGCCATGCATGTAGTTACTAAGATAAGCTTGCTGAGATATTATGCTCAGACCAAAACTAATTGTGGGTAGTGCCTCCCCACCCTGGCATATTTCGAAAGCGCTTGTGCTAGAATGGGCGAAACTCATTTTACGATGGAAACTCATTTTACGTTTCAAACTTTGTATAAGAATGTTACGGGAGCTGCCTCTAGGGTCACGTGAAAGTGTCTAGAGATCTCTCGAGGTGGTTTAGACTAGACTTCAAATAGGAATTCAATAAGGTGATAACTGGTTGCAACTCTTGTAACTAAAATATGAAACAAATGATTGTTCTTGAGCACGAAGCTCTATATTATAAAGAAATCCCATTCCTTATATAGAGCTTCGTTCTCTATAGAACCTGAGGTTCCATCCTTTTGTTGAAATTCTTTAGGAGCCCTGGGTCCTGGAAACTCCATCACGTAACACTTATCAGGTGATGTTCCTGTTACCGTCGTAATAAGAGATTTCTATCCTCGAATAGTCTCATAAAATTCACTCATTTCTTTTCAAAACTAATCAATCAAGTGGGTCGATGTATATCTGATTTGACTAGTATTACATATTATATTTTCTTAACAAATTTACTATAATATTATGATATGTTTTGCCCAACTCTAGTTAACTTTGACACAACGAAATTAGCAAGTATTACTACAGCGATCCGGCATTAAACCTTGCACAGTCGACCGTCCGTTTGTTGCGTCCAACGGTCGCTTCCTACCGCACCCAGAGCGTAAAATCTATCCAACGGATCGTACTTGGCTTTGATCGTATTCAGACGATCATAGTTTGCGCCGTAAAACGCTGTTTGCCAATTAGGTTGTTGGAAATCGGCCTCGTTGAGGTATACCGCTCCGTTAGGTGTAAGAGCAGCTAGTGCAGGCCCAATAGTGTTGGTCATGTAGTCTTGGCTTGCAAAATTGGCTTGGAAATTGGTATAATTGAGATAAGTTCCGTATACGGCATTCATGAGCGTTTTTCTCCAGTATAGGTTCACAGCAATATCTGGCGCGCCGAGAACCACAGTTTTGTTGACATCCAAAGTGACACCAGCCATGACATAGTTATTGTTGACAATAGATTTAAGAATAGAGATGAAACTATCAGTGTTGTTTTGAACTACTGAGCGAGGGATCAATCGCCCAGCAGTATTGGCGTTGGAGACATTAGCACCAAAGCCTGCAGACTGATAGTAGTCCAGAAATGAGGTAGATACCGAGGATACATAAGCGTATGGAATCCCGCCTGCAGTGAGTGTAGAAAGAGTTGGCGCAATAAGGTTATCAATGACATCTTGTTCAATCTCAAGACCGAAGATTGGCGACACGAGGAAGAACCCGGGACCAGCAGTCCATACAAGTTGCAGACCACTGTCAACCATTTCCGGTAGCGATTGCAAGAACGCCTTGATAGCATTCCAGTATACAGTAGCACCTTCCGCTGTGGATGGAGTAGCAAATTGCAAAGTCGCAGAGGAGAGAGACTCTATCTTTGGGTGAAACTTGACGGTTGCCGATACAACAACGCCATAGGTTCCACCTCCACCTCCAGAAAGGGCCCAGTAGAGATCAGGATAGTTAGTTGGTGAAGCTGTAACCAGTGCTCCAATACCAGTTACAACCTGCCATTCCAAGACTTGGTCAACTGCAAGACCAAACTTTGTAGCAAGCGGGCCGTGTCCCCCTCCTTGACTGTAGCCACCTGCCAACGCTACAGTAGGACAATTTCCTCCTACTATAGTTCCATTATTTGCCTCAGCAAATCGGTAAGCTTGAATAGATGATACACCAGCTTCAAGGACTACTGCATTTCCATTATATGCAGTAGACTTATATGAGTCAATAAGAGAGAGAGATGTCATATAATGTGTCCATATAGCAAGTGCTCCTGCACCAGTAGATTTGCCATTATAGTCGTGACCAGTTCCACGAATAACCAAGCGAAGGTTGAACAGATTAGCAAAGATGACAGCTTCCCTAATATGTAACGAGGATGTTGCGTTGACGGTATAGCTAACGTAGTTTCCCAAAGTGCATGATGCTGACTCTGGAAGAAAAGGGTTGCAAGAGTTGTTCGTGAACATCCATGCCATAGCAGAGGAGGAGGAGGCTAGGTGGGGCTCGGGAAGGTACCAGTTATTCTGAAGATTGTCGCAGGCAGCCCTGTCATAATGATCTTGGTGACAAACTGCAGCGATAGGTACCGAGGAAATTAGCCTCCCGCCAAGTGTCGCATTGAAAATATCCCACTCCCAGGCGTTAGGATAGAAGGAATCTCCAGGGAAGTTGCGGCAGGTTGAGGTAAGGGAAGAGGCAGTGGCCATTAAAGGGCAGGAACCAAAAGAGTAGGAACCAAATGGGACCATTGACATGATTGCGATAACAGAGAAGCTCTTTACGAGCCCTCGATGAAAATGCGCGAGGAAGCCGCCGTGATCAATCATCTTAACGGTATCAGGGTCTTGGCCGCAATTGTCTTTTGTTAAGTGGTGGTGGGTGATGGGTCTGTGCTGCAGCGGAGGTGGTGTAACTACGACAAAAAGCGTGATTCGGATGCAACCGTGATTTGATCGATCCAACAAGAACGTAACGATTCGTGAATCAGCGTCGTACGTGTTGCATATGCACGCAGAGTGCCATGTACAATAAAACGCAAGTTACAAATTGATGTTACAAAGGCGTGTGCTGCAGGGAAAAGATGACAACTGGAAGGTACTTATTCAAGAAGTATCCGAAACCTCGTGTTCAGCTACTTTTCTCAAAATCGGTGATTCCGGAAGAAGAATCCAATATTGATTTGCCTCCACAGACTAGCCGTCGTAGGATTCTTCCAATAAAAAGAGTATCGCTTTCAGACCCCAAATTGAGAAAAGAAACGGGGTTGTGTGCTTACCACCCCCAGCAGACCGGGTTAATATCCCTGCCCTGGAGGGGAAGGGGTATTATACGCGAGTTGGAGATATAGTGCACTGTGTGGTTAACCATGCTATCTGTACTGATCCCAAATCCAGGAGGAGGCAATTGTAATGCTAGGGTTACATTGCATATTTTGGTATGCACAGCCAAGTCTGGTCGAGAAAGGATGGTTGGAAATTTCATCAGCCAATCTCCTTGGTTGGTATATCTGCAGGCACCACTTCAATACTTCTTATTGCTTTTCATTACCAAGCTCATCGGTAATGTCGATAACGGAACACAAGAATTCAAAAAACAGGCAATAAACCTCCAAATGGCTACGACAGAGCGTGGGAAGGCTGTGATGGTCTGGTTAATAGTGTTTACAATACTTGTAATGCTGAGTATGATCGGTCGATTTTGGGCTCGACGAATACAGCGAAGAAAGTTTTCTCTCGACGACTTCTTCGTTGTCTTTGCATTTGTAAGCTCCGTTTCCACGTCTTTCGTTCCCATAGACACAATTTCTAACCGCAATATAGCTTAACCTCATTGGACTCGAGATTCCAACATTTATGAGTGCGTGCATATCGATGATCATCCAACAGTTGGTGGAAGTGCACTGACTGAATCTCAGGCTACCATCATAATCTTGGAGCTCATGCAGTGGACCTAACTTATGAAGATTCCACATTTCTACATAAGGTACGTCGTCGAGAAGAGAGTAGACTGATACGCATAGAAGCTTATACTTGTTTCCAGGCCCAGTATTCCGCCTCCTTCACTTGGACGTTTGCGACATGTTTTGCGAAATTGGCGGTATTATGGATGTACCTCTCTATTTTCCCAGGTCGCAGGCTCAAGTGGGCCGTCTACGTGACGATGGGGCTTAGTGTTGCCTTTGTGATCGCCTTCGTCCCAATTTTCATGACTGTGTGCTTGCCAGTATCAGCGCAATGGAGCCCCGACATTATGTTTACCTTGGCTCACTGCAGGGCCATTCAAACCCAAGAGTTCGCATCAGTAGGGGCGAACATGGCTCTGGATCTGATTATTGTCATGATCCCGATTCCCTCCGTGTGGTCCTTGCAGATGAGTGTAGCTAAGAAGGTTTTCGTTACATCTATGTTCAGCCTGGGATTGGCGTAAGTTTTCCATCAAAATACATATTTTGTAGGCTTTAACTAAGAAATCCCTTTCCAGCGTGGTCGGTATTGGCGCATGGAGAATCGACACCACTATTAAATCCACGAAGTCCGTCGACTGGAGCTGGTTCATCGTCCCTGTCGGGCTACAAAGCCATCTCGAACTCTGGCTTGGAATCATCGCCGCAAACTTACCGCAAATGAGCCCTCTATTCACTAGGCTCCTTCTTCCAGCCATGTCACGTTTTTATAAATCAATCGCCTCCAGCAGATACACTCTGAGTCGAACTGGTGGACAAAAAGACACGTCTGGGTCGACGGATGATTCGCGGGCGGGAAAGAGCAGCCGGAGGAAATTCACACAAATCAGCGACGAAAGAACCGAGTGTGGATCTATGGAAGTCCCTCTTGGCACAATCGAAAGACGCCACGAAAGTGATATTGAATCTGGGCACCATGATTCTCAGGAGATTCCCAAGTCAAAGATTTGGCGGGAAATCGAGGTTAGCATAAATCATGAATAGCATGACGGAGTTGCACTATCCTATCCTTGTACTATATATAATCCTAGTGTTTATACAAAATTTGTGCAATTTTAATGTCAACACTAGTATATCGCGATACTAGGTTTTGAAATTGGTGATAAGATGTCAGAATCTCAATTGATTGTGAAGTATTTCGTTGGTAATTTTTATTTTGCTTTTGTCTAACGTGGTTTATCAGTGCGTGCACCATATCATTACGTGCATCATATCAGTACGTGCACCATATCAGTACGTGCACCACTTTAAAATTGTTGGAAATCACATGTATGCACGTGTGTGACACGTGCACACTCCGTTTACCCCATCATAAAACCCCCTTCTTCCGAGCCTTCCGGTCTTCAGACTCAATCACTCATACTCTATATACAATACAATATATCGTTCTACGTGCAACTTGCTGTCTATTTCTGACAATACTGATATGGTGCACGCACTGATAAACCACGTTATTGGTTTTCAGGTTATTAACGAGATAGGCTGCGCAATACTAGTATTGACAACTACGACTACAGTGTTCTTCTGTCCATTCCCAGCGTCAACTTTTGCATATTTGCGCCCATATCCAAAGTACTGCGAACAAACATGTGAACAAACGTGTGAACAAACATGTGGACAAACATGTGGACAAACGAGAGGTTCGCATTATCTCGAAGTCATCATACGATCACTTGTTGAGATTGGCAGACGAAAGAAATTCTTCAGTACACCAGTGGGTGCAGACTCACGGGACAACATGACAGAAAGTGTCACGGAACGCCCTCAATCGTAATACAATCGTATGTGCGCTCGGAGAGTGCACGTGTACAATCACATATACAGAGCCAAATGTATAAGAGCGCTCAGGAGCAATCGTATCATAATTTCCTAGTTTTAGATTCTTAAAATATTTTGTACCCTGCTCGCGCAGTTCTTTTAAGGCAAAGTGTCACAAAGCTAGTCTTGAACTAGGATTGTGATGAGTCATCACTGCTGTCATGTGATATTAACCACAACCAAATATTCTGGTGAGAAGTTATATAATCAATTATAAAAGCTTCAATTTTCACCTTTTATACTCAGTTCCTTCATAATATGAAATCCTGATACTTGAAAATTATTTATCTTAATTTCGAAAAGATTCAATAATAATTTGAATTTTGATTGAATTACGAAAACCGCTCTTTTTGGTATGAAATTGTGCTTACTTCTTGAGTGCCCTGTAAGTCTGTGCACCCACTGGTTGATAATCATAAGGTTACCCCTCCCTCGCCTCCCTGTTCCGTTCCCTCCTTATCACCATGATGTCCAAGAATACATACATACTGCACAGTAAGCCTAAGGTTATCCCCTCTCCCACCTTCCTATTCTGCTCCCTCCTTGTCATCATCACATTCAAAACATATGCATACTGCACAGTAAGCTTATCAATTGTCGCAATCACTACGTAAAAGACCCAGTGGGGCGAGTACGAGCCCCTCCCTCCTACACACATGCTAGCTAGGCAGTCGATTACGCATCGAGGCATATGCATCTAGATACATTCATCATCCAGGCACGAAAGGCCATCCTTCGCATCCCAGGGTAAATATGGTGCTATTTTGAATCTTCTCAGCTTGCGCAGAAAGTTCATCGACATCCCAGTTAGCCCAGATCATCCGTCCATTCAGGAATTTTGTCTTCGGTTGTGTAAGCCAAACTAGGAAGTTCGCAGGCAACGCAGCTGTGGATGGAAATTATGGATTAGTAATCGTGGGCTTGGAAGATAGGACGGAGCAATGGTACATACCAGTGTCCATCGGTAGTGTAGCAGGATCAACCTCAGCTGCACGAAATACCTTGGTGTCCACCATTCCAGGGTGGACGGTACAAATGAAAATGTCAGGGTTCTCCAATGCTAAGAACTCCATTATCTTCACTTGTGCTGTCTTGGCACTCTGGTAAGCTGACTGCCCAGCAATCCATGTAACTGGGAGCACCAAACTCCCTGAGGTGAGTCCGTACACATATGCGCCAGCCTTGTTCGCATTTGGAAAAAAGGCTTGGGCCATTATTACAATGGATTTAACATCAGTCTAATTAAAAACGCTTAGCAGGTCATTGTTAAAATCGATATCGGACGAACCTCATATGCTTCCCACCACTGGGCGAGATCTACAGAGACAATAGGTCCCTTGATACCCTTGCTTGCCGCACCCATCACAAGAACATCCCACGTGCCAACCGCCTCAGCTACCTTTTTTATTCCTGCCTCATCAGAAACGGATGTAGCAAATACCGAGCTGCTGGCTGTGTTCTGAGGAATTTGATTCTGCGTCTCAAGTAGATCTGATTCAGTGCGGCCAATGAGTACTAAGTGCTTGGCTCCCACTTTGGCAAAGGCCAAGGCTGTCTCGCGTCCAATTCCGCTACCCTATGATAGATCACTAAGCATCTGCGTATGTTTTCGAAATGATATAAGGATTCTTACCGCTCCTGTGACGATGACAGTTCGTCCTGCTTGACTAAGGGCTGGCTGAGCAGCGTCAATAGCAGGATAGACATCGTTGTGCCAAGTGGCTGTTGGGCATGGGTATGGAGGTTGCATGGTGGCTTCAGCAACTTGTTTATGATGGCCGAAGATTATAGAGATGGTTCGAAATTAGATATTTTGGCGTTCAATAAGTTCTCAAGAAATAAGGATTGCGAAAGAAAAGGAATCATGAAATCGAGGATTGTTATATATTCTGATGTCCTCGATAGAACCAACAAAAGAGGGCGGGGTAGTGCATGATGGGGTTTCACAAATTCACTCGCGACCATACGATATACGATACTACTGTATTGAATACATGGTATGGTGTTGGGAACGTCGGGGAATTGTGACATTTGGTTTTAAGATTTCTTTGCTTAATTATTAATCACTGGTAACTTCGGTGAGCGTATTATGTATGGCATTGTAGAATTGAGGTTGCGTTGGATAAACGGAATTGTCCTTGCATATTCTCCGATCCCTGCCTTCACAATCCTCGCCTTATGCCATATGCCGAGAGGAGTAGCCGGATCACGTGTCGTATGTCCGTGCCGACTATCTCCCTCCGACATTCCCTATCGAGCCTAGCCCAGAGCAGTGGCCCCCAGTCCCTGTCCCCACACTACTGTGAGCGGGGACTAATTAGAGGTCCCAATACCCGCTCGTATCTGTGGAAGAAAAGGGAGCTAGTACAAAGAAGGTATATATGTAGCTTCCTATTGTATTGGGCATGGTGCTTAGTGGCATAGCTTGTCATCACGGTTTTACATACCATTTCTATCGTGTTTGCAATTTGTATATATTTTATATAGAAAAAGCACACAGATGACTGATGCGGCTAAAATGTAGGACTATAATAGGCCTAGTGGGGTTTTCCAATGCTTTGGTTATTCAATCTGCGAAGATGAGACACCAACACCTATAGCCACCCATTGATTGGCGGGGATGGCTGTTTTCATTCCCGTTACTCCGTTTACCCGCAGATTCCCGTAGCCAGCCGTACCGCCCAAGTCACTCCTGGCGACCACTGGCCCAGAGTCGTCACATGTCCTAGAGGCATGAGTGATAACAATGCTGTCCAGCAACACCACACTTGCCATGTCCATTTATCCTCATCTTTTCCGCTGCGCAAAATACATCTGTATGATACATAGAAGCCGATGATAATTGCTGGAATAGACGCTATCCATTCACCCCAGAAGAGCGCGCAAATCGAACTCCAAAGGAAAATAGGAATTGCAAGTGTCCACCTAGTAATCCGCTCTCCCAGAAGAATCGGTGCAGTTTCGCGCCCTCTCGACTTATCACCAAGTATATCTTTCAGATCTTGGACATGCATTGTTGTCATAATGACCCCACTGATTACTAGAACCCATAACTGTCCGACAGGTGTGATAACTGCGTCAGAAGAACCGCCTCCGCCGATAGCGACTTTCAGAGAACTTCGGTTGTACACCCAAAAAGCGAGAGCAGCGATGAAGTTGCGCTAGATCCAACCATCATCTGACGCTTTGAGATCATTGTAAACCCATGTTCCCGTCAAAATACAAGCCGTCTCGGCTCCAACATTGAGAAAACAGTGGTTGATAGCGAGTATAGCAGGAATTAACAACTGCAATGCCAGACGCACTTCCGTACGAGTCACCAGCCCTTGAGGTATAGGCCTCCATGGTTTATTTAGCTGATCTTCGGTTACGGACTCCCATAGTCGCTGGTTAGCGAGGACGAAGATTAGGAGGTTCGACCAGTTGAATAACACGACAGCAGGAATTCTCCGGAGCACTTCCCGGGCCGAAATGTAGTCTCCTGAGACGAGAGGAGGTCCAGCAAGCGCACAACAGATCCCAAATACTGTGTTAGGAACGACAAAGGTCACAACATCGCTGCTCGTAAATCGCCAAAAGTATCTGGCAATCTTGGCAAGGATTTCGACTCGTTTCACCAAAGAAGGAGACTCGACTATGGACATGGTGTCCACTTTGGTCGAAATTCTGGTGTCTTCCTATTGCAGATGGAAGGATTGTAATGTTATTAACATCAGAAAGATACCGAGCTCATAAATCATTGCGGTTCTATAGGTTCGGGCCGGAACTTTGATATAAATTCCACCTGCCCACATTCAATTGGTGGATCGAAAAGAGTTCCCAGTCTCCCAGAGTGGATAATTTCCATGGGTATCGACAGAACTCCCTGCAAATTGTAATTGTGGGGTCAGATAGTCGCAAATATCCCAAAAAGTATAAAGCAATTGCTTGCCATTACTCTGCTGCAAGCAGCCAGTCATGTCAGGGGGGTTTGGTGCACAATTTGGGAAAAGACGCTACTTGAGGCGGCGATCAATCTTTGAAGCATCGGATAGGTTCCCATGATATCCCGGATGCTTTTTACTTATAATAAGTTATACTTTCATGTGGCTTTTCAATCAGCCCACTCTTGCTAGCCTCCCCTAGGTAAATGCCGATGGGGTTGTGTCTTATTCTTAATCGTTTAGCTATAGGCTGTATGCGTGGATTCCTAGTGCCTCTATTAGTGGCACTTGAGTTTTCCTAGCACACTTCTCTAGTTTTTAATTCACGCACCACACTTACACAGCACCGCAAAGTAATAATTCGGCCCGATCTCTTACTTGATGCATCTCAGAAAAGACGCGTATCATTCTCGAATACCTCGGTATCACTTGCTGCATTTCACGATGCAACGTTCTAGAGGTACGAACTCTCTTAGGATGTTCCGGGAACGAAAAAATACAAGCTGTTACTCAGCTTTTTCTTTCACACATCGTCACATTTTCAAGCTGGTTGGCAAATTTGCGTTGAAGATCATTTGTCAATATCAACATCTCATTGCATGGCTGAACAAATGGCCCTCCTCTCCTGTGATCAATTACCTGTCTCTTTCTGGGTTGCGTTTTTTCCTTTTGCTCTGCAGACTTCAAGATGGGAAGTTCCCACCGCCAAGTCTCACACAGGTTCAAACCCCTCCTAATTATTCTTATCATCCTCATCAGTGGACCATGGCTGTGTGCATCTACTATCCTTACAAGCTGTCGCTGTTTTCCAGGAGACTTATGCTGGCCCAGCGTATCAGAGTGGGCTGCATTTAATACATCTGTAAATGGAAGACTGATCTCAACTATACCAATCGGCTCTGTGTGCCATGAGTCTTTCAGAAACCGAAGTACGTACAATGTATCAAAATGTACGGATCTGCAGACCGCTTGGATCGACCCCGACACTCATGCGGATACATCCCACTCCGTCATGGCACCATTCTGGGCGAACCACAGCTGTGATCCTTTCTATCCTACTAAGAGTCAGTGCGTCGTAGGTACCTACGTCCAATATGCAGTGAATGCCAGCTGCGCATCAGACTATCAAGCTACACTTGCGTTTGCGACAAAGCGAAATCTGCGTTTGGTAGTCAGGAACACAGGGCATGATTACTTTGGAAAATCTTCGGGTGATGGTGCCTTAGCCATCTGGACACATCATATTCGGGACTTTAAATTTCTGAATTATACTTCGAAGGGATACACAGGAAAAGCTATGGTGATTGGAGCCGGACTACAGGTTCTAGAGGCTACTACTTTGGCTCATACACAGGGTTTGACAATTGTTGGGGGGGCTACTGCCAGCGTAGGCATTTCAGGGGGTTATACCCAGGGTGGTGGTCATGGCCCACTACTGTCGAAGTATGGATTTGGTGCAGACCAGGTTTTGGAATGGGAGGTGATCGCTCTTGATGGACGACATATGAGAGTATCTCCATATCGCGATCAAACTCTATATTGGGCGTTAAGCGGCGGCGGCGGTGGGACTTACGGGCTAGTCCTCTCAATGACAGTAAAAGCGTATCCGGAAGAAGTGACGACAGCCGCGAATCTCACATTCACCAATCAAGGCGTCTCCCAAGATCTATTCTACAGCGCTGTGGCAGCCTTTCATAATATCCTCCCTGCTCTAACAGACGCGGGGAGCGTGGCTATCTGGACACTGCAGACCACAGGATTCAGTTTAGCTCCAGCTACAGGACCCGGCATCACGAAAGAAAAGATGGATGAGATCTTTGCACCTGTATTACAAGCGCTGACCGATCTTCAGATCTCATACTGTAAGATTCTTCTATATATGTCTTATATGTATGGCTAAGTACTAATATATAACGATTCAGCATATACATCCGTCGAGTTTCCCAACTTTTACGAAAGTACCATTGCTATGAATAATCCTTCGGAGACTTCTATTTTCCAAATCGGCAGTCGCTTGCTCCCTCGTTCGGTTTTGGCCACCAACTCAAGTGAGTTGATAGATGCTCTTGCGAGTATATGCTCCTATGGTGCTGGGATTAGTGGACTTGCTTTCAAAGCTCCTTCGAACTCTTCATTCCCCAACTCAGTCAATCCAGTCCTTAGAAGTAGTATGATTAGCTTCGTAGTAGGAACGTAAGTATATACAATTCAATTCTTACTATAAAACTAGAGCTAATTGTCGTATCATAGCTGGTGGAATAGAACTAATTGGGAAGCAAATCTCGAGAACCAAGTACTACTGACAGATACTTTGCTTCCACTAATAGAAGAATTCACACCTTGGGGAGGATCTGCATATTTGAATGAAGGGGATGTCCGAGAGAAAGAGTGGCAGCGCGTGTTTTACGGTGATAATTATAAATCTCTTCTTAGTATCAAAAATGAGGTTGATTCTAAGGGTCTTCTATGAGGCCGGACAGCAGTAGGAAGTGAATCCTGGGTAGAAGATTCAAATGGGAGACTTTGTAGAGTTAATATTTAAAGTAATTCAAATAATATATTAGGTTCTATTCTTTTATAATGACATGTTTAAGTGATAGATAGCCAGGCATATGTATGGGGTGGGACCCGTGATGTCTTCCTGTCTGAGGTTCTACTGATACTATATGGGTATCTGAGCCTCAGCTTCACAAAAGCGAAATAACAGGCCGGAATTGAGTACTACTATCTCACGAATTAATTAGAGATACCAAATCAATTTTATATAAAAATATATTTCATATGAAACTTATAAATAATCAATGATTACAAAGATTTGTTGAAAATACTCAGTTCCGGCCTGTTATTACACTTACGCAGAGCCCAAGGTCCTCAGGCCTTATGGTTCATAACACATAGTTAATCTGAACCTACGTTTCCAAGCTCTTTGAACGTAGACTCCCACAATATATTTGCAAGACTAATATATCTGTGACGATTCGTACCTGACTCGTACACTATGCTAAGGGTTCTACTAGTAATATGCCCTAAGGGCGGTATAGCTAAATATATATTTATCCTCTCTTAAGTAGTAGTGAGTTTTGTAGCTTAATGTTTTAAGGCCAAGTTGATTCTTTAGGAGACGGGTGTCATATCTTAAATATAAATCATTATATAATATTTTTTCTTCTTCTGTATTCTATTAATTAAACTGTGACGAACCAGGTAAAGCTTCTCCCGCCACTACAAGCAGGCATACCTAGTATGGCCAAGGGTTAGCATCGAAGGATCAGTAAATGAAAGCAACACGGCCATTGCTGCTTGAGAATACATATATAAATACTCGTTCGCTCTCCTTAAGAGAGTTCTTTACTCTTAGATTCTAAGTCCGTCAATTGAATGTCTTAATTATACGCTTTTGTCTCGCAATAATTAAGAATAAAATAGAGAATATTATTTATATATAATAAAATCTATAGCTGCGACGCTTGTGTCTGCGCATCCCCTGCCGGAATTTTTTCGTGTCTCGACATCCACCGACCAGAGCAAACCACTTCCGGCTTGATTGGTTGATTGATTCATAGACCGGTCCCAGCGACCGAAGGTCGCTCATGCGGCATTTTAGTTGGTGCATAATCACCTAACCACGAGTAGCTGTTCGTATTTACACTTCATTTACTTCCTCTACCTTGGCTGTCATGGTTCCAGCATTTCATCCTCCCCCACTTCGCTTCCCCATTTTAGTCCGAATTTTGGTTCACTGTACCCTAAATGATTCCCAGTGGATAGCCTGTGATTACAGTGTCTGTGGAATGGCTTCGTATTGCCCAAGAATCGCAGTGCTCCTCACGAATTCTTCTGCTCTTAATGCGGGAGCTGGTGCTCCCAATACTTTCCTAAGATCCTGCTGATCCCTCGTTCTCTCTCCCATGTTTCATGCCGTAGTTCATAACGCAAGGGGCAGAAGAAGAGGATACGACGTACCGTTTGAGAACCTCTGCTGCACTCGCACTCGTCATCATCTACATCCGGCACCTTTCTAAGATACAAGAACTGCCGGAGACCTATCTTTGCCGTACGCATCTGTACTATTAGCGAGCTGAATGGTCGGGGCACTGACTTGTGTAGCAAAAGTACTTTAGCATTTGGTTCTGGGCATGTCCTGTTAAGCTCTCGTCCTGTCTTTCGTTCATCCAAGACTCTTTCCATTCGACTAGCAGAAGGGAGTTATGGACTGCTCTCATCGCCGCTACGAGTGAGTACCCTGGTGGTTTGTAAGCAGTTTGGCCAGTGTCAACTTCCCTTGACCGCCCTCGGTTCCTAATCCTTCGCCGGCCTGTGGCTTCCTTGGCTGCCTTGTCCGATCTTTCATTGTCCTCTACGCCTATATGAGCTGGGACCTAGTGAAACTCTGTCTTTATCCATTTACTTCTCAAATTTTCTTTCGTCCAAATTATCTGGAGGAGGATGTATTGGTCGGATTGACTGTCTGGGTTGGCCACAGACCTGATTGCTGCCTGGCTGTCTGTGAAAACAATGACGGTGGTCGGCGTATGGATATACACCCTGAACCACTTCCCACACCTCTACGATATGAATGGTCTGTTTTTCAACATAGGGACAAAAGGACTAAATGATCATCTGGAGCTCGGGAGACGGTTCAGGAAAACATGTGAATCTATCCAGTGTAGTGATAGACATGGCTTGTTTGGTTTGCAATGGAGCTGTATAATGTGCGTATACTGTTGTTTCCGAGTTGATATTAACCTCTGAAGTGTTGAACTAGATAGTGAGGTAAGTTTGTTGGTAAAGTTGAGGCTCTGAATTTTTTTGACTTTTGAGAGCTCTTGCAAATTGAGCTTTCACCCCCTGCCCTGCTCTTACCCATTGGCTTTCTAATAATTTTATTACCTAGATCATGTTTATCAATTTGCGTATTCACTTTGATCTCTCATGTTTTTAAGTCGGTAAATCCTCGGTTATAGATCACATAACAACAACACTATCACTTTCTTGTTTACGAAAGCATTACATTTCATAACAGAATATACTTCTACAAGAGAAGGGAATATTTCAGAAGAACAGTTATCCTGTCACTACGGCGATAGGAAGTAAATTAGATTAGTGTCTACTGCGCTTTTTGTTACCCTGTACTGCCGTATCAAAGTAAGTACAAAACACGTAAACTTCCTATGAACACTTGCGCATTATTCTCGAACTAACAACTTCTCGCAGAGAATTACAAAGTATCATAGAGATGCATCCATATACCTTCAATTTGCTCCGAATGGAGACTAGTCTTCGCAAAATGCAACTATTCGAACCTCACGATCCTCTCGTCATCGGCGTCGACCACAATTTGGATCCTTATTTCAAAGCCCAGCATTCATTTTGCCTCTTTCCCAGATTCCCGCCAGAGCTTCAGCTTATGATCTGGGCTGCGGCTGCCGATAATCGACAGATTGTTCGTATCAAACCTTGCGCCGAGGATGGATCAGGGGAGGAAGGGTTCCGGGGTGATTATACTATGCCGGTGGTTCTGCACGTTTGTCGCGATTCTAGAAAAGAAGCACTTAAGAAATACACGGTTATATTCAAAGGTATCCTTCGCAATCCTATTTACTTCAATTATCAGCAAGATTACGTGAGTCTTGTTGGTAGTAGCACATGTGAGCATTTCGAAATTCTATCGGGAGAAGACCATGTCATTTCTGAAGAGATCCAAAAGGTCGAGAATGTATTTTCGATGATAGCCGGCTGTGGAAGTGGTGAGAGCGAGGAAGATGTTTTGACTGAGATATTGGGCATCTGGGATGGTATCAAGCGTCTAGTCATTGCAGAAAGATCGCCAACCTGGTGGGGGACATTCAAGGAGATCTGGTCCGACAAGGAGGTGAAGAGGCTCGCTCGAGACGCCAAAGCTGACCGTATCAGAGAAGGAACTGCTGCTCCAGGATTCCCTCAAGTTCGTATTGTCAAGTTCGATGATGTTCTAGATGTCGTGGCTCGAGGTGAGCAGCAATTAATGTAAGTCAAGAGCCCTTTATTCCCAAACCTTTTTATCCGCAACTTTCTAACCCTTTCTAGGAGCAGTACAAACGCAACGCTTTCTTTTTTTGACTCGATATTTGAAGCAGATTCTACATATAACATTAAGAAACATTCCAAGAAAGCTTTGAAATCAGCATAGGCAAAGAAACAATGTAGCTTGCTTTGGTCACTGATGGAATAATGCTTTATTCATAGGAATTCATGGAAATAGATGGCGGTGTCAATGAAAGGAAGGTTTAAGCTCTAGTTATCTCATTTGTGGGCCATTGGATAGCTTTTGGTTCAAAACTTATGTAATATAGATCAGCTTTCATTTAAAAGGCTGTCTATAAATCATGTGTTTTCATGATAATGAGGTCAACTATATATGAAGGTTCTAGGCGGTCTTCTGTATAAAATCGAAAACTTCTTTCTATACATCAGCTTAGTACACGACTCTTGAACATCATCAAGGATCCAAGGAAACATTCTAGCTTATTTACTATGAAATGCCAAGCTTTAGTTCGTGGGGTATCTCTATTGGCACAGGAGACTAAAAACAACGTTGGTCGGACGATCTTGGGGTAGGCTATCACGTGAATATCTCGGCTCCGTAAGGTGTATTGAGTGAGAAACCATAATAGCTATGCCGGTGATAATACGCCCCATTACAATAGAGATGTCTCACCAGATCTTTTTGGCGAAGAAAGAAACTCATCCGAGTCTTTTAGTCACTCGATTATGCCAGGTCAACATGACATTTGGACCAAAGACTTGCCGAGAGATGCTAATTTAAGGTTTGGGCCAAGCGTTCTTCTAACATGCCTTAACTCATTAGATTCTGGATACATTACCACATACGTCGCCATACGTAGTACTGGTGTAAAATTGAGCAGTCTTATGAACTGATAGTTGTCTAGCGTCTACCTAAAGTCTACACATAGGCTGAAGATAAGAACAAATTTCACGACCGTTGTGTCCTATCACTATTTCGGAAGACACTATGGACTTATGATCGTGGATTCGGGTTAGTTTAGAACTAGAATCCATATCGCTTCCTTTAAAAGTCTTCTTTCCTCATTATGTGCAATATCATTTCTTTGCTCCTACACAGGCTTTTATCTACTTATTTCCTGTGAAATTTAATCAACTATCTCACTGTTACCTGCAAAAAAAGGAAACAAATAAACTTCCCTTCACGATGTCTGCTAGTCGCCGCCCATTTAAACTATTTTCATCTCGCAGAGATTCATGTGGCGACCTTACGTGTCCTCCCCCTTATCACTCCACTGCAGCCACGAGCTCGCAAACAGGCGGTCGAACTCCCATCTTCGATTTCTCAAAAATGAATACCAGCATGGATACCGGCTCATCCGAGTCATCTCCACAAGATGATAAATCTCCATCAAATGGTACATCTTCACTGTCATCCTAGGATCCACGAAACCCGTCAGGTTACTAACATGGTATAGTAGTTCCCAGAACAAAATTTCAGGACAGCCCAGAAACAGAATGGACAAATAACAAATGCAGGGATTGGCTCGAGGATTATCTCTCAACAATGTGTGATTACGAAAAAGGCGTGTCAGAGTCCAAGGCATCAAGTTTCATGGGCTCGGGCATGAGCATGTATATGATGAGTCTCGCAGAATGGAAAACATTGATGGGTGTGTGTGAGGGCTCTGGGATTTTTGGGATTTTGATGGAACACAACAAAGACGGAAAATACTGTTTCCATTCTTATAATATGAGAAAGAATGGAGCCATGTACCATTAGCTAGTGCCTGGAGTACGTCTTCAAGTTTACCCACACGATTGGGAGTCAAAAACCTACAATGAATGCACTGCACTGACACTGTATTATTTATGTCAATCACATGTCCCTCATGAGGAAACCTAGTTAATGGATGAGATTTGATTTTGGTTATTGAAAAATTTATTCCAACTACCCGTTGCGAACCTTTCTGCGCCCATTGCCGCAGATGATATCGCACTGGAAAGGAAATCCTCGGCTCCTAGCCACAGAGGATTTCATTTTAAGTGGAAAGAAACCATAAATAAGAGAACATGTATGATCTCGTCTAACTCTAACCATCCTGACTAACTGTATTGTCAAGAAACTAGCCTATGGTTGAACATCCTAGCACGTCCGAATAGAACCCCCAAACCCCAACACCCAGTATTCCATTTTATGCGAGTTGCTCTGTTGTCATTACTGGCGACAATTGTAAATGTATGAGGTACGTCGACAGAAGCAATTCTCGATTCGTAATAAGGAAAAGCTATGGCGCCGGGGAACCGTCGAGATTTGTTGCCATATGGAGCAGACAGCTGCAGTGAGAGAAACTTTTGAGTAGCAACAAGTGGTACAAGTAACATGGCGTGGAAAAGCAATTTGGAAGGGCTCAAAGCCACACAATTGCTCAATTCTTTCATCTGCTACTAAGAAAGTGATCGAATATTTCGAGGTGTTGCAAATGCAGCTGGACGAGGAAGGCGAAGGAAAGGCATGATGCTTGATTACTCAGAGTGAATAGATCGATAAAATAAGTGAAGAAAACTTCCATGCAGAGGTACCAGTTGATCCAGGCATGTCTATCGAGTTGGCGGAAAAAGAAACCTTCGAAATAACAGATCGCTCTGAGATGCTTCGAGTAGAGTCGTAGACTGTCCGACGAAACGCGGAATCCAAAGGCTACGACCCCTTTGCAAAGTAGGTTTTTGAATGAGAGGATTGTCTTTGTAGTTATCTAGTCTTTGACATCTAGTCTTGTCTTCATAGACTTGATTCGTTCTGATCGACGAGCTGGTGGCACTGGACTTGCATCAGCCTTGGGCCTTCTTAGTCGACGCTAGATTTTATTTGAAGGTCCAATTGGCAAAATCAAGCCCTAGAGAGTGTTAGCGGTTGTCATCCATACAAAAATAAGTTGTGTTCAACTTACCGAATTCCACATCTCCTCTGCTGTCAAAATTAGCAATTCTGGAACTTGACCGTAAGCTCTGGTTGCCTTCCACTCATCAGAGCTCCATAGCTGATTCATTTGGGAAAAAAAATCAGGCAAACTGTTAATTAAACCAGTAAATACGTTGTAATTGTAGTGCGAAGAGGCTTCGGGGTCAGTTAACACTAAGAGCGACTTCAAGTCATATCACATTCTCATGATCGCAATTTTCCAAAAAAGAAAATCAAAAAAATTAACCCTAACATAATTCTGCTATTTACTAAGGTCTCTGTGCCACAGATGACATACAAATTGCTAGTTGTCTAATCGGAAATCAGGTGTATTGTAGTCTTTCAATCTGTCGAGAGAGAAAAAACTCCACCATTCCCATCAATGAATAAAACTGAATGAAAGCCACTTAATCTCCGTCCTATGGAAACAGAACCGCATCTATTAAACTCTAAGGAATCTTGTTTCCCTCGTGATGAATTCAAGCTTGTTCCAATGCTTGACTTGAATTGGCAGTAAATGAAAGGACTGATGGTAAATCTGCAAACACACTTACTCTTCCACATCATTCCCTAGGCTAACGAACCTTCAATAAATCCCTAGCTACAATTTTGGAACAAATTCCCATGGGTGCTCGAATAGCATAGCATGCTTGTGTGAGAACTTCAGATCGCTCATGAAATTGATAGAACTCTTAGCTTCTGGAAGTGGTGTTAAGAAATTGGTGATTGCGGGATGTAAACGGCGCTACACATATGTCAGTATTTCTAGGCTGATAGGAGACTGAGACTGTTTTGAGGGATGATACATACCACTTGAGACCATATCTCGTCATCGGTGCAGATAAAGAACATTGGGTTAGATATTGTTCGACTGGTCGGATCCCAACTTGGCTCAACTACCGCAGGTCGTATAGGCTTTCCGCGATAGTCTTCTCTAACAAAAGGACCTTGTCTCTCCTCATTCCAGTAGAAACAGAGTCGATGACGAAGATACGAGATGACTTCACGGTCAGGTTAGTTTCTTTTCTCCGTGGAGAAGAATCTGCCGCGAATCAAATAAGGTACCCCCAACATTATGGACTCGCAGTCATAAAATCTTGCCAGCAGCCTCGACTCTTACAGTGATCGGTCTGTTCCACCAATGACAAGATGTTTCATATTGATTCTTCTTGTAATTCTTCCGGGTGCAGGTGGGCTTGGACTTATAAACATCCTTCGGGTGGATTCGGCTTCAGTCTGACGGTTATATCTCCAATCCATCAATACATCGGGGTTCTCCAAAACGATGATATCCTTATCTTCATTGAAGTATGTCAATTTTTGATCATTCTGAGTCATTGGAATCATCTGGTATTCTTTCTCATATAGTTCCTTCGCAATTTTGAGAGTAAATTTTGAGACATAAAAGATGGGAGGAAGCTTGTAACGTACAGCCAGGTCTGGACACCGCTCTGAAAGTCCTGGTCGTATCCAGCGGTTTTTTTTCTGAAGGTGGGAGATTAAGATGATGTTCGGAGTACTATTCGCGTGAATCCTTCCATACCATTGCCAAATCATAGTTTGAAGCTCTAACGGAAGCGCAGGAAACTTATGGAATGATTGTCTTCTGCATTTTCGCTTTGTGGAACCCTTGTCAGTAGACGTTGTTGAAATGTCCTTTAGACTTCGAAATGAGCTTGGGCTTTTTGAACGCTTGGGTTGAGGTTGCATATCTGTTTCAAATCTTGGCTTAAGTTGTATCTTGTTGATAGATCGTGGCTCCATAACATTCCGAGGTCCAAGTGGGCTCATTGAACGCTCAATTTGAGGTTGCACCTCTTCTGTAGACATTGATTCCATAACATTTCGAAGTCGAAGTGAGCTCATTGAATGCTCGGATTGAGTTTGCATCTCTTGAATAGATCGTGGCGTCAGCTTCACAACATTCCCAAAGTCAAATGCGCTCCATGAATGCTTGGATTGAGGTTGCATCTGATCTTTAGATTTTGGTTTCATGACGTCCCGAGACTTAATTTGCTTATTTGAAAGCTTCTGCGAAGGCTTCATCTTGTCGATAGGCGCCAGTTGTGGTTTCGGTACTGGTCCATCTAGTACTGCAGCAAGATGAGGTGGAATCATCCATGACTTCTCACCTTGTCCTTTAGATTTTTCGGCCATAATCTCCGAAAAGTTAGACTGGATGTTGTTGTGCGGGTTCTTGATTAGTGAGGCTTGGGTGGAGGAACGATCGACTAAATCTTGGGTTAGCTTGGTTGATTTGCAAAGTATCCTTCAGTGCTTGATTGATGCGATTATTGACAGGAAACCAAATCGCTGCAATAAATTTCGAAAAGACAGGCTCGCAGATCTGGAGTTTGAGTTTCTGTAAAATATCACCTGAGCGAAAAGGAAAAACTTACTCGAAAACCTCTTTCTATTGAAAGATTTCCAATAGAGCCCACAGTCTTTCTCTCTTCAAGAAATAGGTTTCAAAAACGCTGATCCAGAGAGTAAGCTCTGAAGAACTTTCCGATTTCAACCTTCAAGAGGATGTTTTGTTGAAGATGTAAAATTCAAAAAGTCAGGTCTCTGTCCAATTTTAAATAGACTTAAAAATACTGTAATTGTGCGGATTCAATTCTTAGCACAGCCGAATTTGAAGTATTATCTTGTGATATCATGTAACTTCGGTATTATCAGGGCCAAATGATGAGTGAATAATACTGCTTGTGACAATTTTGTCAAGAAAGGATTGGCTGAGGAATCCGAAAGACAAAATAGTACTGCAGCTTCACGGTGTCATATTCACCTTGGGATCTTGGGGCTTCTGGTACAGACTTTTGTTGAGTCATTGGACCTTGGATACTCTTAAGCTTGAAATGAGTGTAGACTGAACACTTTTACCTAGAAAAGGGAGTGAATAAAAGCCACAAAGACAGGTTTTTACACAACCAACTACCCATTGATTTCCTATCAACTATTAACTCTCTATATCTCAGCCTTTGAGATTTTCTTTCATAACAGTAAGAGGGTCCATAATTGCTTTTCCTCACTGCTCAACTCATCATATCTTTCATCATTTTTGACCACCCTCGCTGTTCTCTTAGACTACCCTCAACCTCCCACAAAACTTCAAAGTTATACTTCTTACACAAGGACACCTTATCTCACTTCGCTCCATGAACATCTCAAGCTCGTTCCCATCTGATTCTCAATCTATTCGCTCTATTGAAACACTGCCAACATCATGGCGGCTTATCTCATTCATACAGCATCAATCCAGAGACTCCAAATATCGATACCATAGCTCCGCTATTGTCTTACATTTAGGCTTCTCATTGCACCTTTTCCCCTCCTCTCCGCTTGATTCCGAAGGATACATATATCGCCAATAATGTATAAGATTGTTGGCGAGTTTGGTAGTTCGATACGTTTCGGTACGAAAGGGAAGTAAGATGGAAGAAGAGGACGGACAGGAGAAGCACAATATAAGGCGACAGCGTTGTATTAAGTTAGAAAGAATAGCTACCTAGTAAATTATTTCAACATGATCTATCGTACATTTGAGAGCGCATTTTTGCACAATTGTCAGTCGAATGCCGTGCACATAAGTTCGTCAATTTGCTCCCAAGCCATCAACAAGAAAAAACAGCTTATCCCATACGGAAACTCCCTTAAATCCAACCTACAAAACAAACCTAAACCCCGGCCAATCATCCCCCCAGTTCCCCTCTTCTTCCTTTCCCTCTTCTCTATTCCTCCTCCTCCTCTCCTCATCTTCCCTATACCTATAATCTCTCCCTCCTCTATCTCTAATCCCATTTTCTCTCTTCAATCTGAAGAAGAAAACCGTACACATAGTTCCACACATAATTAACATTCCCAGAGAGACCCCATATCCCACGGGATATTTCGGCGCTTGGTTTGTTATGAAGATATTGGATACGACAATGCCGCCGATATTTCCTATTCCTATCTGGAGGACGGTGGAAATGGAACGTTTGTAGTGGCCTGCCATATTCTGTTTTGAGGATTAGTAAGCGTTGGGTTCGTTTGCGAGGTGATGAAATTGGAATGATCGGGGAGAAACGTTGATATAGAGGGAATTTTCAGAAGGTTAAGACCGCATACATTAGCAACCCATGCCCAAGTGACTGGTTGTGTCATATATCCGCCTGTAGTTATCAAGAAACAAGCCATATATTTAACACCGGTCGAGACGTACGACTGGCAGAGAAGGATCACGTAGCCAATGATACCAACCAGGACTCCAGCGATGGTGAAGCCGAAGCGATGGTGAAGTCGATCGGTCAAGTACGCTATGACGAGACACTGCACGCGAGGTCAGTAAATTTTACTCGTAAAAGATATCAAGAGATAAAGAGATGAGGATCAAAGTACCGTCGTTGCAGCCACACAATATATAGGAATAGTTCTGACCTGACTACCAATCGCAGTATAGCCCATTTCCTGAATGATTGTCGGAATGAAAAAACTAGTAGCATAGCCAGTATTTACAACTCCCATATACATGAATATCCCTACATAGATTTTCCAATCACTCAATATCCTCTTCAACGATTCTTTATTCAGCGAATTGAGCTGGGTCTCTTCTCCCATGTCATCTTTTAATCGTTGGATCAGGATTTCTCGTTCGGATGATGTCAGGAAAGATGCAGTTTCTGGCCAATCGACTAGGATACCCAGAAATTTAAAGGAGAGAACAACAACAATCGTAAGAAGTCCCTCGATTATGAAAATCCAGCGCCAGCCACTATAGCCACCAATGCCGTCCATATGAGCCAGAGCATAAGCAAAGAGACCTCCGAAGGCCCCAGAAAGAATTGAGGCCGCAAAGAAAAGACTAAGGCGCCACTGCAATTCATAACGTTTGTAGTACATGGAAATCAGGTAGATAGAGCCGGGAGAGAAACCAGCCTCAAAGAGTCCGAGAAGAAACCGCAGACCAACCAATCCACTCTGACTCCGCACTAGACCTTGGCAAACTGTTATGATTCCCCAAAGGGTAATTATAATAGTCAGCCAAAGTGATGGTGGGAGGCGACGAAGGATCAGATTGGAGGGAAATTCAAACAATATGTAGCTTTAAATTTGGTTAGAAGTATTCATTCATGTGGTTCCATAATGTGATATTCTTGATTGTTAAATCAATCTGCAATGTCTATCTTTGGGGGTGTTGAGTTCAATTTGACTTTGAACTCTTGAGGGTAGCTCCGTAAGACTCAAGATAGGAACTTACGACGGGAAGAAGATCATGAGAGCAAGGTTGAAATCATTCCCCACCATCTTTAACTCCTCGGTCATCCCTTGTATCTTTGCATTACCAATATTGACCCTGTCGAGGAAAGCGAGAACAAACAAGATCATGAGTGGAAGAACAACGTGGAGATCAAGCTTCCAAAGCAGAGATTTCTCAATTGATGGATTTGCTTGGCATGTAGAGACTTCAAATGCAGCCGTATCTACTTTCTTGGCCGTGATTGAAGACCGTTTTTCACGCGAAGGAGATATTGGGAAATTGGGTGAGGCAGGCATTGTTGTTGAATGATCGGAGAAAAGTACAACACATAGTTATATAGTGAGCGAATTGTGGCATTGGTTCTTCTTTTAGGCGCAGAGATAACATTTGATATGCGAGTGGTGACTACACCGGATAAAATAGAGTGTGACTTTGAGTGCTGCCACAATGGACCTTGTGCGGCATTTAGCTCGGTACAAATATTTAGAAATAACCTTCAATTGGCTACACATGCATTACTAGAGGTAAACGCGGGGTAAGCCTTGTGTTAGAGGATGTATGGAGTAAGACGGGGTTCTCCTCGTGTTACCAAATATCATACCTTTCGATAAGCAGATGTTTCGACGCGGACATTAACAAATCGTGCGAATGAATAGTCTTCCGCTGAACAACCATACTTTTTTTGTGTTGATCGTTCGGACACAACCTGCAGGCCGCTCTTTTACTTGGCCCAAAGTTACATTTGTTCAAGATCTTAGTTGTCAGATAGGTTACCGCTTCGTACTCCTGAAACCGTCGATAAATTAGACATGAAAATTGCCAATTATTCAACAATGCGCGTCCAATTCTACAAGCTTTAAACATCGAGTGATTGGCGTATTCTTATATTGGCATGCGTGATGATGAAACCGAAGGAAGCGTCCGAAAAAGATTGTTCCAATAACTTGAGCGATTAATTACACTCTTAAACGGGCCAGATGAGACATAAAGTTGTCTCATAGCATCTAGGGTTGGCTGGCCTGGCAATCTGGGGTCGAATATCGAAACGCTTTGCGAAGCCGCACTGAAAAATGGGTACTCGCGGCTACTGACAAAAGAGAAGCCAATGAGGCCGCCATTGACGCGCGGGATTATTGAAACCTACTCAAAAAGCGGTTAACGCTAGAAACTCTGTTCTGGCATGGAGAAAGCCTAGCCCTTATAGAAGGTAGCTAATTCTATTCGACTACTAGCCAGCAATGAAAGAGGTTCGAATCATACGAGATAACGCTGTGGCTGTAAAAGGTACAAACTTGAAGTTTTTGTTCAGCGCTATGGTCGCGACGGGTCCAGTCCATATGTTAGCAAACGCTGTTTTTTCAAGCGGCGGTAAAAATGTGTATAAAGAAATAATGAGCTGGTATCACGAAATTCTCACTTCATTCGCATTTACCATTAATTTCCTTTTAGACTCATCACTTGAGAATCATAATACTACGATGGATTCTCCACGAGTACTCAAAACCCGCAACTCAAATATTACCTACCAAATTATGAAGAAGAACCGCCCTCCTGCGTCATCCTCGACATCATCAAAGAGAATTGGCTCGAAATCAAAACCCAAACCGCTCGAAAATCTCGAAGTCGTCAACAAGTTGCCCCCAAATACCGGCTTGTTCTCGCCAGCTTCATCAGACGGAAGTCTCTCAGTCAATGATTCGGATTTCGAGGATAGCGATGAAGGATTGGTGGAAGTTACATTGCAACCGCAATCGAAAGGTCCCAATCTCGATTTCTACAAGGACAAGATGGAGGACTTGACCAAGACGTATAAGGAAATCATAGATCGTCGTTCTTCCCCAGAAGCACAACGAACCAGCTCCTGCTTGACTCATGCTTCCTCTTCCTCGACTTCCTCTTCAAAAAGACATAATCGACGTTCTCAAGATGATATTAGCAATGCAAATCTCTTACTTCTTCTCCGTATGGTCGAATGATACTTGACCAATGTATATGTTCGATAGAATATACATATGTATACATACATGTAGAGTGGGAGAGACATGAGTGAGGTTTTGCTGCTTGAGCCACCTGAATCACCTGATGCTGGATAGTGGGGCTAAATACACTAGTCCCATTATAGATAGAGCGGCGACAAGGCGGTGGCAGAAAATATTTCAGGGTCAAGAAAGATATGACAGTAGAAAATAAATGTGTACAATAGAAGAAGGCGATGACATATAAAATGTATATAATGACAGAATTCTTATACCAATTGACAATAAATTTAGGTAAAAATTCGATTTCCATGGGGACTCACTCCGTAGTAAACTTTTCATCCTTGCATTGCATGATTAGCTCCGAAAACGCTTAGATTGTTGACTCTTGTCTTGTCCCCGGTATCTTTTTTTGTCCCTTGATATCACCTATATATATTTTCAGTACGACTCATTGTTGCTGGGAGTCAGATATAATCTTCAACACAACGTTCTTCCCCCCCCCTCATTCATATAACCCACAATGGCTCTTCGATTGTCTGCGAAAAGAGTGACAGCTGCTCTGAAAGCTGGAAATGTATCACCAGCAATCAATGGCTATATGAAGAGAAATGCCTCACAAGCAACGGCCTCTGCTACAAATGTAAGGGATAAATCTAAGCACAACATTCATGTTTGCCATGATGTACCAGTTATTTCACAATTTACTAACACGAAATCTAGAGTAAGGCCAATATATCGCATCCAGATCCTTCACCAAATTCGCAAACAGCACAACTCATCGCAGAACAAGCTCCATATATGGTTGCCACATATGTCCGACCACCACCAATGTTTGTGAAAGGATCCGGATGTTATCTTTGGGATGTGGAAAACAGGAAATATTTGGATTTCACAGCGGGTATAGCAGTCAATGCTCTGGGACACTGTGATCCAGAAATCGCAAAGATAATGTTGGAACAGGTAAGTTCTGTCCCTCACTCTCCTTCAAGTGACTCATCTGACTCCATACACTACATCAGGGAACAACTCTTATGCATACTTCCAACTTATATCATAACCCATGGACGGGTGCCCTCTCCAAGCTTCTCATTGAGAAAACTCTCGAATCGAATTCAATGCACGATGCCCAAGCTGTCTTCATTTGCAACTCTGGCAGTGAAGCTAATGAAGCCGCCATAAAGTTTGCTAGAAAGACTGGAAAGGTTGTTGATCCATCTGGAGCCAAACACGAAGTTGTTTCATTCCAAAACTCTTTCCATGGTCGAACTATGGGGTCATTATCTGCCACCCCAAACCCCAAATATCAAAAACCATTTTCTCCAATGTTACCCGGATTCAAATATGGAACATACAATGATGTAGATGCTATCAAGGATTTGGTTACGGATAAGACCTGTGGTGTTATAGTAGAGCCAATTCAAGGAGAGGGTGGTGTCATTGTGGCGACCGAAGAATTCCTTACTGCACTCGCAGCTCGTTGTCGTGAGGTTGGTGCGGTCCTCATTTATGATGAAATTCAATGTGGACTTTCACGAACCGGAACTTTCTGGGCCCATGCCTCATTGCCAAAATCAGCCCATCCAGATATCATTACTACCGCCAAAGCACTAGGAAATGGTTTCCCAATTGGAGCAACAGTTGTCAACAAGAATGTAACAGAGAAGATCAAGGTTGGTGATCACGGAACTACATTCGGTGGAAATCCATTGGGATCCAGAATAGCCCACTACATTGTTTCTCGATTGACCGATGCATCTTTACAAAAAGATGTCCTCAAGAAGTCAGAAATATTTAAGAAGCATTTCCAAGCCTTGCAATCCAAGTACCCAGAACTTGTCAAAGAAATCAGGGGCAAAGGTTTACACTTAGGATTACAACTTAGCCAAGACCCTACACCTATTGTCACAGCTGCTAGAGAGAGAGGTTTGTTGATAATCACTGCTGGAACCAACACTTTGAGATTTGTACCAAGCTTGAACATCACCGAGCAAGAAATCGAGGAGGGGTTCGGCATTTTGGCTGAAGCAATGAGAATCGTTGCTTCTCCAGTAGAGGAGCCGCAAGGAGCTCAGGTTCATGGTGAAGTAGATTCGCCAAATTAATGATGTGTTGAGAGTTTATGGCACCCAAGTGGATTTCTTGCATACAGCATAGAACGGCGTTAGTGGCGTTGAGCGTATATAAAATGGGTTGGAATGTTTGATATATACCTACCAATAGCATGTTCTCGCAATGTAATCATTTTTATTAAATGCGAGTATGCGTTGTTCTCATTTGATGGATTGTTATGATCTTGGCACTTTTTCCCCAGCCGTGGTAAACAATCTCTGCTGTGATCTCATTGTGAAGCCCGTCAAATTATCTACCTTTCATGAATGGCCCCCCGCATCTTTTAAATAATACATAACTCATCTCTTTTTCTGTACCATGGGGAAGACTATTACTCGTATGGAAACTTTTACAATATTCTTGTATCGACTACTATACCATGAATAAATCATGGGATCGACAGTATAACGCTCTGTTGTAACTAACCCTCATCGTTCGACGAGAACACTATTTTTGTTACTGCCAATCCTCATTACTGGTCTCGCAGAACTCTAGAATTTCTGAGGTATTAATGTGTCTATAAAGTGGTCTTGACTAGCAAAAATTCGATATTCACTCTCGTCAGATCAATCAAATTTTTTCTCGCGACCTTCAATCTGCAACTCATCATGACCCTTCTCTCCTACACTATCCTGTTCAAGAACAATAGGCCAACATCCCACACCGACGATTGTATCAGAATCTTTGGCATCGGTTACGTGCAGCCAATGACTATACTTATCCAGCGAGTGACGCAACCAAGAACGAGATGTGAGCGCGTTGATGGCGTCGCTGTGTGCGTATGGGGCGGGGGGGAGAAGGGTAAAGAAGAGCTGGGAGGCGATGCATGCTGGGGGTGTGGAAAGACGGGGCTTGGAGGATTATGAGCGGGGGAAGAGGTATGTGGTTATTAGGGTGTGGAGTGTAGGGGGAGGAGGTTATAGTTTTTATATGGGAGTTCTTTGTGTATGAAAGAAAGGACTAGACAAATATATATTTTGTTCTCTCCTAGAGAAATTGGAAGGGTGTATTCACATAAATCACTCTATTACTTCCCTCTACAGGTAGCATGCCCTCTATTCTTTCCACGTCAGCATTATTAGTAAACCAACCGTATGTTACGTTATATTAGCCAACAATATCCCTCGTTGCTAATAATTCAAAACTCTAATATTCTAACTCTTGGTATGGATTTAGGTTGTCTTGTCTATATGCGAAATTCTTGATCTGGTTAGTGAGTAACTGTTGGAATATGTAAATGTGATGAGTTTGTGGGGGTGAGATTTAGATGTCGTGTATAGTATATATCTGTTATACGGTTTGGTGGTGGGAAGATATTGGTTGTTGGTAGATTGCTGGGAGGAATATGTTACAGGAATAATTGGGGTTTGCAGGGTGTTCTTGTTTGTGTGTGTTTTGAGAAATGTGATTTATGTATAATGTGTTGGGTTGGATTTTGTGGACTTTTACCTTGATGTAGACAGTGTTGTTCCTACATATCCACGAATTCAGTGGTGTTTTACCTATTACCCTACATTTCCACGCCTGATCCCTTAAATACCAACGAGAAATCAAATGTCTCAAGTTCAATCAATCCCCAAAGGAAATCTCTCAAAAAACTAACCCTCCTCCCAACTCAACAATTACAACGTCGGAGCATCCAATCAAACTCTCACTCTTTCCCTCGCTCCATACCTTGAGATTTCCTGTTCCCTTCTCCCCGCATGCGGTACCTCGCTTGCCCTTCCCACAACCACATACCTACCATTTCTTTCCGTGCTACCAGCATCCCATCTCAATATTAGTATCGTATCACTATCATCAATTTGACACATCAGATCACCCGTAGTTGTATTATTCGGTACATAATGCAGTAAATTTTCACCAGAGATAGATATGCGCACGCGATTTTTACTAGGCGTTCCTCCGATAATTGGAGTCCAATCAATACCTTTCCGAAACATAATATCGAGATCCCGCCACTTGATAGCTTGATGTATTTTGCTACTTGCGAAACCTAAGAGTTTGTTTCCGAGGTTGGAGGAACTTGAAGGGGGCTTTTCGTTTTGGCTGGACAAGTTTTTTGGGATGGGCGAGTCGAGTTCGATGTACGAATTACCTTGTGGAAGTGCGCGGCTGTATTTCGCGTGTCCGATGTGGGAGAGCTGGTATGTGTCTAGATTCTTGGTGAATCCGACCTTCGCTCATTTTTTCGTGGATTTGAGCGACTTCCGCGATCATTGTTTCGTGGCCTTGGTGAGGCAGGACCCATTCTGTAAGTGGTAGATCGTCAGATGCGGGACACAACCATGAGACGGTACCTTCTAGAGTACCATTGAATTTCAGTGTAGCCTTGGCTGTAGAATTTAGCACTTTCCGTTGCAAATATTCATCTGGTTTTGGTGCCTTTAGAAGCCTATGTAGCGCCGCGGTCTTATGTCTAGCTGTGTAAAATAGTGGTGATTGATGTTCGGAGAAATGATGGTTCAGAACCCTTGAGCATATCTCGAGAATCGAGATCCCATAATCGACCGGTATTCCTCGTTTACAGCAGTCATGGGAAAGACTATGTAGTCCGAAGACTTTGTCACGAATATCTTCACATACAGCGAAGCACAATGTGAAGAGAAGCTCAAGAAGTGGATGTGCTTACCCCCCATGCGTTTGTCTCTCCATCCTTTGTCGGTGTACCGGCATGGGATACTTACTATCCTTGATCTTACAGACCAATCTGTGTACTTTCTTGTCCCGAATGGTCAACCAATATTCAGATATTTGTTCTAGATTATCACAACATCGAGCGAGATCTTTCCATTCAAAATTGCATTCGCCGCACTGAACCAATATTTCTTTGGCCAGAGTCAACTCTTGGATGATCCAAAGTCGTTTCCAGTATGGGCGATAGAACAATCGACATAACGATTCCAGGAGCGACTTGGGCTTGAAGGTAAGAGCGAATAGGGCAGTCCTGTAGTAGGTAGTTTTTGGTCTGATCGTCTACCAGACCGACTGAGAGCTTGGAGAGTCCTGATCGCAATGGATGGAACAAATTCTGTCGAATCGATATTGTAAGCGGAAGGAAATTCTGCCCCTTCATCAACACCTATCCAGCAAATCACTCTTGTCGCCTGCTCATAAATTTTGCTCATCTGCCCCACTTGATGATTTCGCTCAAATGTATCATGTTGATAGATACAGAGTTCGTCCACCCAAAGGATCCGTTCTGTATGTTCGTTCCTTAATTGATTGAGCGCAGACCAAAGATTGGCTCGAACTAGACATTTCTGGCCATTAATAAAGATCATCCGGTGATCTCGTAGTGAACCCCATTGATACGACAACGCTTCATATCGAGGCCTGTCAGTAAGAATTACACATCTCAATTCGCATTCAATGTGGATGTTTAAGGTATGATCTGACTCAGT
This sequence comes from Botryotinia calthae, assembly GCA_004379285.1. NCBI lineage: Eukaryota > Fungi > Ascomycota > Leotiomycetes > Helotiales > Sclerotiniaceae > Botryotinia > Botryotinia calthae. The sequence continues at coordinate 37,121 of PHWZ01000056.1, forward strand.
GCCAGACTTTGGGAGGAGATGCACGACTCGTATTTGATATTCATCAATCGTCAAAGACCTATACATGGAAGCATCCATCCTAACATTTTCCCTGTTGCCAAGATTCAATTAAACAGTCGATGGTGTTGTCCACATGCGTGGTTGTGATTGAGGTTGTTCATATTGATTGAGAGTGAGGCGGACTCAAAAGAATACAAGACAGGAAGCAATCAGCATGGTGGCGCTTTGCCGTAAATTGATTGATTGAAGCCGACCATCCTGCGAGCCTGCTTACAATCGGGGCTGGATCCTAACGTTTTCCGGCTGGGACATGAGATACATGAGATGATGTATTTTATGTAGGACATCGCCCATGTTAGTAGATGAAGAGGAAATGGAGGAAATGTTCAGACTTCATTATACGATATATATTAACAGTCTTGATGATGGGTTTACTCCGTACCTTCTGGAAGAATTTCATCGTTCGTACAGTAATCCGATAGATTATATTTATATTATTCAGTTAACCATAGTGGATTAGACGGTTCTAATGCGATTAATGCGATTAAATATCAGCAATCAAATATTGGGGGGCTAATAAGCCTTATCCAACTAGGTCTTCCTGCTAGTTAGGTAATTGGAGGCTGCATACATTTGACGACATACAGGATTTATTAGAGCCCCCCCATCGTTGTGCTCTGTGTACACACAATTCGAGCATGGCTAATTAAGTTTTGCTATGCTGCATTAGCTACAGCATTTGCTACAGCATTTGCCACGGCATTAGCTAGATGTCTTTGTTAGATGATAAATAATAGATTCCACTTTTAGATGCCTAACTTCAAGTTACTTGCATGTACAAGTTACACGACATGTATTAGAACTTCGAGCCCCCACAACTCATACATATAGTGTGAGCGTGCAATGGCACCTAGTGGGCTGGTGGATTGATGGGCTGTTGGACTGGCTGAATTTACCTACGAGTACAGCATCGTAACTCGTCGCCAAACAATTTCCAAGGCTACAATCTAATCAGTTCCGCGCAAACCACTAGGGGCAGTAATGTATCTCGATGTGCTAGACTGTCTATACATGACTAGTTTTATATCCTCAAACATTCGAATAACTAATCTATCAGAAATCAGAAAATTTGGCCATTTTGAGTCGAGCGTCCGTTGTGCCCACGCCAAGTGCCGAACTTGAACCATGGGGTACAAGGAAATACACCCCCGGAGCCAGGGTTACGGAAAGTTACGTCTCTTCGTAGGCAGAATAAATATTGATTGAAATACAATTTAGTACCGATGTTCGATCTCATTCGCATTGCGAACAGTGGTCAGCACCGTTGCCAGTCTTGCATATTTTTTTTTCTCGTAGCGTTCCAGAACCACAAAAGCTTCAAACTCTATTTCTTCTTTGTGTGCAAAGTGGGAGTAAGAGAAATTTGAATTCGATATTTTCATTTTGGGGATCTTCATCGCTTGCTCCCATCGTTGGAAAATTGGCTTGAAATCCCACCTTTGATAAACATCGTTAACTTCTTAAACTCTTGCATCCACAATACCATTCATACAAATCAAGTGTTCCCTCGAAAAACTTACTTCTGCACGCCGTTTTAGTCATTAATACGCATATATATACAAAATTCGCCATCATGTTCGGGTTTGATATTGTGGTTACAGAAACGACGGCCGTTGAGCTAGAAGTTGATCCCGCCGTTCGTGGCCTCCAGATCTATTCAGCTACAATATATGCAGGACATGCTAATACTTTCAAGGTTGCCGATACATATTACTCCGATAGTGAAGAAGAATATGGCTCGGATACAACGAGAACATTTCACGAAGAAAAAGATGCAAGTAAGTCCTCTGTCTCATTCTCTGTGAATAGCACGGTGCAGGATGTTAACTTGACCCTCGCAGAATATAAATTACCAATCGATAAGGTAAGAGTTGTGCTCCAGCTCGAAAAATGCCCTGGCTGAAAGATGTACTTTGCTAGTTCGAACAAGATAGATTAAGTTAGTACATTCTGATCACATATGAGCCTTTTGGGGGGCTGTACAGCAGCTCACTTTTGACTAGATCTTCAGCATAAGCTGCTGAAAGTTACAATGGATGAAAAAATATACTTAGCACCTATAAATCCAGAAGAGGTGAAGCATGTCCTAGAGTCAGTAAAGCCCGTCAATTTTTAATCCCGTGATCCCCATCACCCAGCCTCTGATTGTGTCTTGCTACACTCGGATATATCATCGGAGGATTCTCCATCTCACAACTATGAATTCCAATTATTAACTGCTGCTTAGTATTGGGACGGGAAATGGGATATGGGCAGCTGAATTTGGTAAGTAATGTAAAGCATAATCGCCGGGATTCAAATCTGACCATGACAGCTACTGAGTATCCAAATACGCAAGTTATTGGAACCGACCTTAGCCCTTCGACACGTGAAAGGCAAGTTAGTTCTTCGATACTAGTGAGCTTTGGCTAAGTCTATAGCAGTATACCCGAAAATTGCAAATTTGTCGTTGCTGATGCGGAGGAAACTTGGGACTTTCCAAACAAATTTGATTTCATCCACATGCGTGATCTGATGATGTGTTTCAGTGACCAGAAAGAGGTTTTCAGGTCGGCCTACGATGCCCTTGAGCCTGGTGGTTATTGTCAGATTCTCGATGCGAAACTCCCGCTAAATGCCATTGACAACTCAATGGAAAGCAGTGGAATTGCCAAATGGTTCCAAGCATTGGTTGAAGCGGGCCAGGCCGGGAGTAGACCTTGGACTAATATCCCAAAATACATGGAATGGATGGAAGATATTGGGTTCGAAGAGGTAACGGAGACAGTCTACCACAATCCCATAAACGATTGGCCGATGGGAGCAAGAGAGAAGAGAATCGGTGTGATGATGCAAAAGGACATAAAGCGATTCTTGTACTCAACCACGCGGACTTTAGTAGAGGGATCAAATATGGATGAGGCAGAGATCAAGGAATTGCTTATCAGCGCAAAGAGATCTGGGAGGGACAGGAATATTCACGCATACATTCCTATGTAAGTTTTAAACTTCACATAACTAACTCCATGCTAATCTTTGTAGTTATGTTGTATGGGGTAGAAAGCCCTCCCCGAGCGAAACATGAACGATCGCAGGATTTCTTTCTTGGGAAACTAGGCCATGGCCTATGGGCGGGGGTTTTCAAAAGCGCATGAAGACGGATTTATTCTTCATACTTCTTTATACCAGCACTAGAATATCTAATTGGTTCTACATTACGATACCAAAATTACACTATTTATTTATTAGCTTCCGTTTATCCACGTCGAATTGAAAATTCGTGTCTTGTTTGACAGAATTGCCGCTTGGTATCATCGTACAACAGTTGTGTCACTAACGCGTCTATAGTGGTACCAACCGATGACGTTGTTAGTGATGTATACCTCCAATAAATCTTATATGATCGATATCGAAATCATTGAAGGGGGGCGGCGGACACCAGCTAGGATTTTCCCGATTAGTCGAGCTAAAGCACACTTTCACGAGATGCGTCTGCAATATTTCACAATATATCCAGAGCCGACATGTGTACGAGGCTTGAACAACACACTACTTCAAAGTTTTGAAAGTAAACGATTTACACGTCGTCTACACATCAAAATCACAATTTCAATTCCCCAGAAATTCACCTGGATGTCCTCCAAGACACACGTCACGTGGTAATTTCCACTGCCCAGCATTGCCCAGCATTGCCAAGTTCAAATACGGGAGAGCACAGTGTCAAACTAATGACAAAAGTCGTCTGATTATCCGGAACTTTCATATGCTTTTAAGAGAGTTCTGGAAGACGAAAGCGCGAAATCCCGTCGTGTGCATAGTACTTAGCCTCCCGAAGCGTAGGGCCGTGCTAATGGACGTGGACGTGGACTCGGATCGGTTCAGGACTACGGAGCATTTAGGTGCTGATGACACGAACACACGAAGCCCGAAATATCGCGATTCGAGCTCTTTGGCTTGCATTTACCTATCCCATGTTAATAGACTAAGTTAGATAGTTGGGGCCTTCGTGTTGTGTATTGAACCACTGCGTCTGGTACCAAAGGAAAGGATCGAAGATGATGGACATGAGTTCTGAGGAATTGTAGCCATTGATAAAAGTCACGAACGGCAGAGCTCAAACAATTTCCTATTCCCGCCTTGCAAATAAGCACGACGAAACATAGCATCGCAAGAAACACTCTCAAATACCCTCAAATCACAACAAACGTCATAAAAAATGCCATCTCATGAAACATACCTCTTCTCTCTCTCTCTTTCGGTTTCGGTCTTCGCGTTTGACAAACAATCCGAGTAATGTGTAGTGCGTGGTTCTTGTCAAAACTTCAATTGATCGGACAACCCCACGGTATGGTGTGGGCGTTTGACCCAAACAAACCAAGGCATTTGAAGAGCCGTAGAGATGGTCTTCATACATGAAACATTGATTAGCTTGATTATTGGATAATGTGGGAATGGACCCATGCACGGACTATGATCGACCCGCTAACTTCTATCTTTGACCCTACATGAAAAATGGAGTTTTATTTTGTTTTTATTCAATACACGACATTGACAGTTGTATACTCTTTTCTAGTCTATGGACAGTCTATGGATAGCCAGTTCATGGATATTCAACAACCAAATTATCTTGTTCACATCGATGAAGGGGCATTTGAAGGATAACCGAGACTGGAGGTGAAGTATGGAAAAGCCGAGCTGATTACATCTTGTGTTATCTCTTCCCAGCAACAATACACCATGGCTTTATTATTGAAATCTTACCTCGTCATCTGTCTATCAATTCATAAATCTGAAGCTGGACGTCCGTAAACCATTTCACTATTACGGCATAGCGGTACAACATCGAATCTTGGATCCGCTACATCAGCCGCAAAACCATCCAAACTTTGACACAACAAACTACACTATTCTTCGCATCGCATATGTATCAGCAAGCCCAGCACGCTCATCGCTGTTCGGCGGACACTTTCTAATATGCAGGAAATTGTAGCCTTATTCGCAAGCTCGCTTCTCACGGACTTTCAATGGAGCGAGATCAGATATGGAAAGTGACAATCCATGTGTTTGCGCATTGAGGTGACGGCTTGCTCTTGGTCTGCTTTGACTTCACTTGACTTGGTCGATAATTTTAGCTGCACAGAAATGATATATAGAGACCGTAAGTTCTCAGGAAGTACAATCTTTATCATCATCATCTTTACTTCATTGTCTTCTGCTTTAATCTTGCAATACTCTTAATACCCATTTCATTCACGTACTTTTTCCACAAAACAAACCTCCCAAAACACCGATCAAAATGTCTGCTACAAACGGATCAAACGGAGCCACCAATGGCACTAAGGAGAAGGTTGATTATACCAAGGTTCCAGGTCCTCTCGGTCTCGAGAGCGCCAGCTTGAAGGGCAAAGTTGCTTTGGTTACTGGATCAGGTATGTGATCTTGCTTTCCTCCTCAGGTCCCAGTCTAACATTACAAACCAGATCGTGGTATCGGTGACGAAATGGCCTGTGAGCTCGGTCGTCGCGGCGCAAAAGTCATTGTAAACTACGCCAACTCCGATTCCGCCGCCCAAGAAGTCGTCAACACGATCAAGAAGGCCGGTTCCGAGGCAATTGCCCTCCAAGGAAACGTTTCCGTCGTCTCTGACATCATCAATCTCTTTGCTCAAGCCAAAAAGCAATGGGGCAAACTCGATATTGTTTGCTCCAACTCTGGTGTCGTTACCTTCGGACATATCAAGGATGTCACCGAGGAGGAATATGATCGTGTCATGAATATCAACACTAGAGGTCAATTCTTCGTTGCCAGAGAGGCTTACAAGCATTTGGAAGTTGGAGGTCGTTTGATCATGATGGGTTCCATTACTGGTCAGGCTAAGGGTGTTCCTCAACACACTGTCTACTCTGGTTCCAAGGGTGCTATTGAGACTTTCGTCCGCTGCATGGCTATTGGTATGTCTATCTTCTGTCTCCTCTTCTACAAACCAAGCACGTACTAACAATCCTTTAGACTTCGGTGACAAGAAGATTACCGTCAACTGCATTGCTCCAGGTGGAATCCGTACCGATATGTACCACAAAGTTTGCCGTGAATACATTCCTAACGGCGCTAACCTCAACGATGAAGAAGTCGATGAGTATGCCGCTACCTGGTCCCCACTCCACAGAGTCGGTCTTCCTATTGATATTGCCAGAGTTGTTTGCTTCTTGGCGAGTCAAGATGGTGAGTGGGTTAACGGAAAGGTTATCGGTATCGATGGTGCAGCTATGATGTAATGGGTGGTTAGATGAACTTTTGGGGGAGTTTTCTTGAGATGCATTGAAGCGTTTAACTATAGTTAATGGATATGGAAAATGGAAAATAGAACCTTTATACCTTTATTAATTTTGATATCACTTGCTGTTGTATGTGTTATGTGTGACTTTAAACGATAGACATCGGGTACTCAACTCGTCTAATAGCAGATCCAATGAAGGGGGATCCAAAATCCAAAATTCGAGGGCAATTCGTGTACATCATTGGTCAATATAAAGACCATTCTATTTTGCAACAAGACATGTAATGCTTGAATCCACTCCGGGAACTGGACGGTTATTCACGGAATATCATGGGGGGTTGAAATGTTAGTCGTCTCTTCACTATTGGCTGGTTCACGCCAGAAGGCAAACGGCTAAACTTCGGCCCATGTATCCAGCTCTCCCCGCACAATTCCCCAGATGAACCCCCGAGCTCTGCTTCAGAAACAAAACAACCAGTAATAAGTAAATCGAACAATGCAATTTTGTTCATGATGTTATCACGGCGCATATTTCAATGCCGAAACGCTAGTTTACAGCTTCGTCAACTGCGACATCTCGCAACAGCAGTCGATCCTCTGGTAGGTGAAACGAATGGGAAGCAACAACATGGTGACAACCGGGTAAAATTAGTGGAAGTTGGTCCCCGAGATGGCTTACAGAATGAGAAAAAAATTATACCTTTGGCGACGAAAATCAGGTTGATCGAAAAGCTAGCAAAGACGGGCTTGCAAGATATTGAAGCTGGTTCTTTCGTTGCGCCGAAATGGGTGCCACAAGTAAGCCGAGAGTCTTGAAAGTTAGATCAACGGTAACTGACTATGGGGTTTTGGCAGATGGCAGATGCGAGTGAGATTCTCGAACATGTTCTCCAAAAGCACAATCAATCGACCGGTCCGCGCAGATACTCTTTCCTAGCACCCAATAGGAAGGGTCTTGACAAAGCCCTGAATATTCTGTCTCAAAATCGAAATGCATACAATACTGCCGACGTTCCTCTAGATGATGGTCCGGCGGACCCCAATTCGTCTCCCAACAAGCCATATATCGAGATGGCCGTTTTTGCAGCAGCAACAGAGTCATTTACACAAAAGAACCTTAATTGCGACATCGCCACATCACTAAAACGATTTGAAGAAGTCATACAAGGCGCAAAGGCAGCCGGAATGCGAGTTCGCGCCTACATATCAGTCGTGCTGGGTTGCCCATTCGAAGGCGAAAATGTAGATCCCCATCAAGTTGCGGAAATAGCGACAGAATTATTGGAAATGGGAGCGGATGAGATTGATCTTGGAGATACAACTGGAATGGGTACAGGACCTAAGACTCAAAAGCTTTTACGTACCATGCAATCAGCGGGGATACTTAATGAGGATATCGCGATGCACTTTCACGACACATATGGACAGGCGTTGATCAACACTGTTGTGAGCTTGGAACACGGTATTAGAACTTTCGATAGTAGCGTTGGGGGACTGGGTGGGTGTCCTTACAGTCCTGGGGCTACTGGAAATGTAGCCACGGAAGATATGGTTTATCTATTGGAGAGCATGGGGATGCAGACTGGTGTTGATTTAGATGCATTGGCTGACATTGGACAATGGATTACTGGGGAAATCGGGAAGCCGAATGCGAGTAGTGTTGGGAAGGCAGTGATAGGTGCAAGAAGTCGTAAATGATATTCATGAACAACGCGATGGGTACACTCAGAAAGTTCAAAACTGTTCTTTGACAAATTGAGATGGATAACTGGCGTTCGGTGGGAATGGGGGGGAACTGGAGCACGATTGTTAAATAGTGCATATACAGCATTGCTTACTACCATGCGATATCCTGAGTGATTCAACGAGCTCAGATGAATAAACATAGCCTTTACTGCGTACTTTAAACTGCTTTTTTATTGATTTCTTACACAAAATGAAGAGAGAACTTGGCACTTCGACTTGCCGCCAGGAGCGGTTCACTCACGTGACACCACCCAACCTTGTCGCTTATCGCAATTGCCTCGATTCAAACAAGCTAAGCTCCACTTTGAAGCATCTCAAGCTCTCCAACCTCTCAAACAAACGAAGCTCGTCATCTACGAAACCAACCAGCAAAACCATCGCTGGAGCTTCTTATGAGCTGAAGCACATTTTCCAATTTTCTTTTTCACAACTCGAATAAATCGCATACCAAATCGCCACAATGGGAGATCCAAGAGAGTCGTCGTCGTACAATGTTACGCCTCGAATCAGGTATAACACTATCGGTGGTATCAATGGACCTTTGGTTATTTTGGAGAATGTGAGTGTGGATGATGATGGCTAGCGGATCCTTAGGCGTATTCTGATAATGTCGCAGGTCAAATTCCCAAGATACAATGAGATTGTTAGCTTGACGCTACCTGATGGCACACAGAGGTCAGGACAAGTGTTGGAAGCGAGAGGTATGTGGCATTTGTGCCATTGATCTTGTTGAACTGTTTGCTAATCATATAAATCTGCAGGTGATCGAGCAGTTGTCCAGGTACGAAATTGAGAATCCGAGGTAAACCAACACTTTATACTAATAAGCGGCTAGGTTTTCGAGGGCACTCATGGAATCGATGTGAAGAAGGTATGGCAATGTTATTGAGCCAACATTTGCGACTGTTTCTAATGCTTTGATAGTCTACCGTCGAGTTCACAGGGCGCAGTCTGAGACTCGGTGTTTCTGAGGATATGTTGGGTCGAATCTTCGATGGATCTGGAAGAGCGATTGATAAGGGACCAAAGGTGTTGGCAGAAGAATATTTGGACATCAACGGAAGTCCTATCAACCCATATTCAAGAGTAAGACTAGCAGGTTGGACTTCGCATTCTTGGCTAATCTATTCTAGGTATACCCCGAAGAAATGATTTCAACTGGTATCTCTGCTATCGATACGATGAACTCTATTGCTCGTGGACAAAAGATCCCTATTTTCTCTGCTTCAGGTTTACCGCATAACGAAATCGCCGCTCAAATTTGTAGACAAGCTGGTCTGGTTCAGAAACAAGGTGTCACAAACAAAGGCACGCACGATGGACATGAGGAGAACTTCTCCATTGTTTTCGCAGCTATGGGTGTCAACTTGGAAACTGCACGTTTCTTCACCCGGGATTTCGAAGAGAACGGAAGTCTTGAGCGTGTCACTCTCTTCTTGAATTTGGCTAATGATCCTACGTAAGCGCCATATCATTCTGTCACCGTGGGCCACCAGACTAATGTTTCATAGGATTGAACGTATCATTACTCCTCGTCTTGCCCTTACCACCGCCGAATACTACGCCTACCAATTGGAGAAGCATTGTTTGGTTATTCTTACTGATTTGACCGCATACTGTGATGCCCTTCGTGAGGTCTCAGCTGCTCGTGAAGAAGTCCCAGGTCGTCGTGGATACCCAGGTTACATGTACACGGATTTGTCCACCATCTATGAACGTGCCGGTCGTGTCCAAGGTCGCAACGGATCCATCACTCAAATTCCTATCTTGACTATGCCTAACGACGATATTACTCACCCTATTCCCGATTTGACTGGTTATATTACTGAGGGACAAATTTTCATCGATCGTCAATTATACAATCGTGGTATTTACCCACCCATCAACGTTTTGCCATCGCTTTCGCGTCTCATGAAGTCTGCTATCGGAGAGAAGCTCACTAGAAAGGATCATGGCGATGTTTCCAACCAGTTGTACGCTAAATATGCCATTGGTCGTGATGCAGCATCAATGAAGGCTGTCGTTGGTGAAGAGGCCTTGTCTTCAGAAGATAAGCTATCTTTGGAATTCTTGGAGAAATTCGAGCGTACTTTTATTTCACAATCTGCCTACGAATCCAGAACCATTTATGAATCTCTCGATCAAGCTTGGAGCTTACTCCGCATTTACCCCAAGGAATTGCTCAACCGTATCCCACAAAAGATTTTGGCCGAGTTTTACCAACGATCTGCAGCTGACCGCAAGGGCAAGGGACGTGCTAGCAACAAGGATACCAAGGACAACAGTGAGGAAGGAAAGGCGAAGGATGGGGAAGAGGAGAATTTGATTGATGCATGAGCATGAGCATAAATATGCTGGCTGGAGGGGTGTAGTGGAGAGTTAGTTCTAGAAGTGTGTAAGAGCGTGTTTAGTCTTGACAAATATATCTCGGAAATCCTTTGCTTTGAATCGAGCGCGCCTTGTGTAGATATTATAAAGAATGGAAATCGAAGCGGTCGATTACAATGAATCTTTTAGCATAATTTTCTACTTTGATACATGCGTGATTTGTGTATCACTCACTGCAAGTGGTATTGTAACTAAAGCTCAATCGTCTTCTCCATCATTCCAATTATCACTTGAGCCAGTGTGGTACGACACTCATGCAATACAAGATCAAACAACAAGCATATAAACGCATACCTGCATATCTAGGTACATTGCATATACAAATTGTTGGATCGTGTTGACCTATCGGTCAGAAGATTTTCCGTAGAGAGTAGAAACAAAAGATGGGCGGTTTATGCGCGCGAATAGTACAGGGGAGGAGATGCGGGGATACAAGCTTCAGGTCACTAATTTACCAAACGGATATGTCAACGGACTGTTGGCCATTCAGATATACGGAAGAAAACTTCTCTACTCTATAATCTAATTGTTGGTAGCTGGAGTGATCTGGGGTCCCCAGTATTGAAATACAAGGTCAGGCAAACCCCGCATTCCTTAGTACCGAGGATGACCAGTAAGCGGTACAAAGATGGCGGGAGGAAGTTTAAACGCACCACTCACAATCTTGGAACTGGGACGTCATGGAATTTTGTAATTGGGATGAGCAGGAACGATGAGAACGAGTCAAGCTTTTACGTGAGGATTTCAAGGTAAGCCAAGGATTGTACCTGGATTCATTCATCTGGCTAAATAGGAACTTGTTTATTTTATCGAAAGCTCGGGACCCAGGGGAGGATTTATAACAGCAGGCTGGGAAGCTCGGAGAGAGGAAAGTGCAAATGGTTAGTCGTACGTATACGTCTGTCTACTGACCGACTAGCTGCAGTACAAGGTAAGCGATAATATCCCCGCATCATCTGGTCGGAGGAAACGGTGAATTAACGAATTGAGTGAATGGGAAGATGTGAACTTTCTAGGATTAGCTTTCGCTACATGCTAGCGCGTGGAGAAATATGTAGTGCTATGGATAGGTAGATGTAGATGTAGTTAGATGCATGCGGGATAGTCGTATAGCTGGGGTAATAATGAGATATAAGAGTTGTAGTTGTCCCTCGTATTTCAAGAGGAGTTGTTACACAATTGTCTTGTTTGCTTTGTTCTGAAATTCTGTGATTGTTGAGTGTTCGTGGATTGACGTGCAATTCTAGTACGGCGACGCGACGCTTCAAGAAAGAATCCTGTGCACAGTAGACGTTGTGTCGATTGACGAACATTGTCAACTGGAAGCTTCTTCGATCATTCACCCCTGAGATAGCTGAGTGATTGGATGATCATTATACCCCAGAAACCCCGACTTTTAGATTCACTGTGGAGACGGCGATCTACGGCTTAATCGACATAGTCTTATATTCTTTCAACCTCTCCTCCCAAAAACAACTTCCTCTTTTACGTTACCAAAGTTACACCTCCATCACGGCGACACCATTTCTAAACTTTTGCTTCCACATTTAGTTGAGCAGTTATTTCCCAATAAAACAGCTCTACAGTATGATGTCAATCAAGACGATGTCGACGGTGCTCTTTGGCGCGCTAGCAGGCTTAACTGCAGCTCAATCTCCCGGTAAATCCTACACTGGAGTAGCTGGAAACAGCACCATCGCGGGTTCTTCCCTCGGTCCCAACGCCAATGGCAAATATGAGCTCTCTGCTCCGGGTATCCGTGCAAACTTCATCGCCTATGGTGCATCCATCTCTAATCTCTTCATTAATGATACCTCTGGTATCGAGCGTGATATTGTCGGAGGTTTCGATAATGCGAGCTATTATGGAGTAGATAGACAGCATCCTCATTTTGGTGGTGTACCAGGAAGATACGCAAATCGTATTAAGAATTCGAGCTTTGTTATTGATGGTGAGACGTATAACGTTTTGCCGAACGAAAATCCGACAGCGGATAACCCGGCGGGAGTTGATACGCTGCATGGAGGTCCAGATGGTTGGGATTGGAGAAATTGGACTGTGGTTGCTCACACCACGAGTTCGATTACCTTCAGTTTGACTGGTAAGTTTTCCCTTATTTTGGATTTCAGATTTGTATGGCTTGCTAACTTCGAGAATCACAGATCCTGATGGAGAACAAGGTTTCCCAGGAGAGGTTGTTAGTTATGTCACTTACACTTTGACTAACATGACCTGGTCATTCAAGATGATTGCTATTGCTACCACCAAGAAGACTCCTATCATGTTGAGTTCGCACGTATGTTGTCTAATATTTTCCCAAACAATTTTTGTGTTTTCCTTGACAAGCGCCTAACAAATAAACAGACATACTGGAACCTTGACGGCTTCGCCAACAACGAGACAGCTACTGCTCTCAACCACTCTCTTTATCTACCATATGGTGGACAAAGAATTGGTACAGACAGTATCCTCATCCCAACTGGAGACATTATCGCGAATCAACCCCAATCACTTAACGATTTCTGGAGTACTCCAAAACAAATCGGAGCCAACTTTTCCAACCCAGATTTACTAGGAAACTGCGGTGAAAACTGCACCGGCTATGATACAGCCTATATCACCAACCGTGATACATCCACTCGCGCTGCATGGCACACATCCCCCGTCGCACGTCTCCGTTCCGCTTGGTCTGGTATCCAAGTCGATGTCTACAGCGACCAAGACGCTTTCCAAGTATATTCCTGTGGAGGACAAAACGGATCCATGGCTCTCAAAGAAACTCAAGGACTTTTCAATGTCTCAGATAGGCCCCGTACAATTCAGCAATATGGATGTGTCGTTATGGAAGTTGAGGACTGGATTGATGGAATCAATCAGCCTGAATGGGGTAGAAAACAAATCTGGGGTCCGGAAGATGGCCCATATGTTTTGGAGGCGAAGTATAAGTTCAGTTTGAACAGCACAGACGTGGGACTGCTGGGTGAGGGATCGGGTTAAGATTGGTAATGATTTGTTTGAATGGGGTTGATCTTTGGGTCGATGAATCTGATCTATTTCGTAATATCTAGGACGTTCAAGACTACGTCTTGGTGGGGAATTACACTAATTTAAAGTCTACCTAGTAGTTAATTGAAAATCCCAGTTTCAGAAGATTAAAATAAGAGTAAGTGAAGCAAATGTTACTTCACAGAGGCAGAAATGACATGTCACGAGGTAGAACAACTATACCCGATCGGTCGAAATTGCCCTCGATAAGACCAGTCAGATCACTTGTCGAGTACTAACCCTATTAAGAATAGCTCCACAAACCCCACGGAGATCTCAACTCAACTACAACTTTTTCAAACCTCCTCTCTACACATGCACCTTTGACTTGAATTGATATCGTGTTAAAGTCTTCACAAGTTATTTGATTTATATTATTGTCTCATATACTGCGAGTGCGTATGTCGAGATGAACACAAATGCAGGATGAATGATTTCTTTCATTCAATTGAAACTCTGGCACGGCGAGTGTTTGTCATACAAATTAGCATGCAACACGCGAGCAATGTATAGCCCATGGAGTGTTCTTCAATTCGTCTGAAAGCTTGTGTCCACCAACCGGATAATGCGATGGATGTTGATCACACGAATATTCATCAAGGAAAATAGACACTGGTTGAAATTCATCCAATTCCGGTGGAAGTAATTGTTCAGCAAACTTCTATCCTCTTGTTGAAATGTCCTAATGCGGGTTCGAATCACAATATAAAGAAAAGAGAGTTCTTCCTTTCATTTGTAATTTTCTTCCCTTCAAGTTCAAGGCCTTTGTTCGCTAAATTTTCATTGCTTTGCCATAATGCATGGGCAGTATTGATTTCGTTTTCGATGACTCTCTAAACATATCTAACAGAAAAGCTCGCAGTTTAACTTCTCTTACAGATTTGCGCAAAGATATGGCTGCTGGCGCTCCCAACAGATTTAATCCTGGAGGCTTTAGGGGTGTGAGGAAACCACCGACCGCTGAAGAGTGGGAGAAATTCTCCGATTATGAAAAGGATCAGAAACGAGGAGAGGAATGGATGAAACGTGCTTATGGATGGAATATCAATGCGGACAACAAGCAATTGCCCAGTGATCGATGGCTCCCGGACAAGCTTTTAGGGAAGGGCGTTGCGGTCTTCAAGAAGGGGCATCCCACTTACTATGGTGAAATATTTTATGGGAGAATTGTTGTAAAACAAGCATCTAGTCCTGAAGCAAAAGCAAGGCTACAAAATGGTGCTTCCATTCTCGATCACTTACGAGCACATTGGGCTAGTGATGCCGATCATTTAGTTCTACCATTTGGAGCATATGAAGAAGACGCGGGTACTGGCGCGGATGATACCTTTGATCCTGTGTATTTTCACGAGTCCACCTCGGATACGGTAGGAAGGACATATAGAACTTACTGTGAAGGAGGTAACCTCCATCAGTGGCTAGAAAACAATTTTGGGTAAGTCTTTTGAATTGATAGTCCTTCCACTCTCTAATGAGTCTTCCTAGCGAACAATATCCTTCAGAGAATGATCTATGGAGCGTTATGGAATGCATGGCGAATATCTGTATGAGACTAGAGCACAGTCATTCGACAGATGCAACTCACAAATTTCGAGAAAAACATCGATCGGTTGTTCATCTTGATATAAGACCAGAAAGTAGTAAGCATTTCATTTGCTTTTGAGGCAGTTACAGGCATTAAGTCATCTAGTATTCTGCGAAAAAGCACAGAGCACACTGAGTGGAAAGCACAGTAATCGCACGAAATTTATAGTACGTCAAAAGCATTTATGTAAACTAATGGCACTAATGTGATTATAGCTTGGGAAATTTGAAAGAGCAGCAATAGTTCCCAACGATCCTATGGACAAAACATGGATGTTTAATATCCGAGAACGTGCTGATCCAAAGTGGGCAACTCCGGTTTGTAATCATCATCCGATGACGAGATCCTGCGCTTACACTTTTATCAGGAGCAAAAATATCCCCATATGGAGGGACGAAGTATTGGTACATCTTGTAATATTTTTGGAATAGGTGCGCTGCTATATTACATGATAACAGGAAGAGAACTCGGGGATAGTGCTTGGAACATCGGCATCTCAGACTCGCCTACTGATCAAGGACTGAAGCTTTATTTTGGCGCAGACCTAATAACAGAGCCTATCGCAAAACAACAGGAATATTCTAAAACTCTTATTCGGACAATACTACAATGTCTTTCATATCATCCCGAGGATAGAGTTGATGCAAAAAAACTCCTAGAATTGAGTACTAAGGCATTGCTATTCGTTAACAGACAACATATGCCAGAAGAAGTGCGATACAAACCGGGCGATCCCGCCATAATTCTTGAACCCCAGGAAGAATTGCAGCCCAATGACTATACTCCTTCAGATCTAAACCTCAAGAAATACAACCCCCCCGCAGATCAGCCTGAGACATTACGAGCCAGAGCAGAAAAATGGCTTAATCAGTTCATCCTATTTCCTGACAGCGCGAAGGGTCAAAAATCGAGAGAGAAACAACGATTAGAATATGAGAAACAAGTCGAGATACAGAGACAAGCAGAGGCAGCCGCAGCCGCAGAGCTGCAGAAACAAGCAGAGGCAGCCGCAGAGGCGGCTAGAAAGCAGTTACTGGCTGAAATTGAGGCTGATGAAGCGGAGCAAATGCGTCTTCAGATAGAACAAGAAGAAGAAGAAGACCGTAAAGCAGCCGAACGACGTGCTAAGAAAAGAACTGAATTGGCTGCGGAAATGGCACAAAGGAGGGCAGCCACTATTGGTGAAGGGGGGCAACAGACACTACTACCTCAGCCTGTTCGTAAACGTGATCGATCTCCTGAGATTGTTGATGAGAGAAGTCGTAAAAGAGCCCGTTCTAAATCTCCTGTCAGACCCAATACCCCAGATACAGCCGCGGCTGAAGAAGGTGGTGCTGAACCAATGAATATTGATAGTAACAAGGACAAGAACATGCCACCGTCGGGGGATTTGGATAAAGATAAGGAAAAAGAAGCGAAGGAAAAAGAAGCGAAGGAAAAAAGAGAGAAGATTAAAGCTGATGAGGTAAAAAAGCAGCAAGAATATCGTGAGAGATTAGCGCAGCGAGAAGAAGTTACAAGACGAGAAAATGAGTGGAAGAGACAAGATGCAAATGCGCAATGGGCACGTGAAAAAGCTACACTCGAAGCTCAAAGACAGAATCCACGACTTGATCCTCATCTTGTTATTAATCCTGACGACGAAATTGATTATAAAGGTTCGAGATATCATGTTAAAGACCTCCAGAAGTTAAAAGAACCGTTCCCATGGAAAGATTTTGCTTGGTGGGACGGCCATCTTTATCTAAAGGAAACCCTTCCTTATGCGGCCGATAAATATTATGAAGATTTGAAGGAAGAGGGAATAGAGCTTGTAGCGCATTCGGGAAGCGATGAGGAAAGACGCCGCGAGCTGAGGAATGTATCGAGGATGAATCGACGATTTGACGAAAAAGAGCGCGAAAAAAATGGATATCTGGGTTTAATCAATCCTCCTGTTGGTGGTGCAGCGAGAGCTATGAATGATGCTTACGGATCACCTAACACTCATAAACCTCGAGAACATATGGTTACATTCGCCGATGCTGCGGGGGAATACCGGAGGACTTACGAAACAATGGATGCTGAAGACAATGACGATGGAGATTCCGATGACTCTGTGCAGGAGGTACCAGCACCACCAGCAAAAGCTCGCCCTCCCACGGCCCCTCAAGCCCCATCTCGTTACGTTGTGATACCAGAACCAAAAGCATCACCAAAAGCATCAGCAGCACCAAGAGCATCATTGGCTAGAAATACTGCATGGTTCTGCCCGTATTGTAACAAAAAGGATGGTGGTTATGCGCAAAAAGGGTCCTGAGCAATCCATATATCAACCAAACACAGGAATAGAAAAGGAAAACCCCAAGCCACCGCATTTGTTCCTAAGCGTGTTGCTCCAAAGGCAAAAGCCCCTAAACAGCCTGTTGTCCCTCGCTGTAATTTGGCTTAATTTAGTTTTCGGAGTTGAGAATTTTTATTTGATTTATATAGTTACTATTCTTATTCAATCCAGTACAGTTTGTCCATGCACAGTTTCGTATCTTTCCATGATTAAATAACCTTGATGTTTCAATGGTGCACGAATTGACATATTGAAGACGACGTTTTTCCAACATGACCTAATTATAACTATGTACCCATCAACATAATCACGTTATTTAGCATCAGTATTTCTATATCCATTACTCCTTTTCGATCTAGTAGATACTAAATAACATTTAATCATCTTTCAATCGAGATACTCTTCTTTCCAATCTATCTAACCCATACTCATATCATAACACGCATCCTCACTCACTCACTATATCAATACACTCATCAGGATCAATACACCATCTCCTACTCACTCCTTGCCTCTCCACACATCAAGAACTCCTACTCTTCCAATCTTCCTATCCTTCGCCTCCACAATTAGATACATCAAATTGTCATCAGCGGACCCATCTCTCTAGTCCCCTCCCTTCTCAAACTCTACCTGGATGCCCAATCCAAATCATATCATACACCCCGCCCCTCCCTGCCTGAGCTCACCAACTCCCAACTCCAATCTTCCCATGCTGAATAACTTTCATCTCTCTCCTATAGATTCATGCTACCTGAATCTGACAAATTCATTCCAAGTTCTGGATGTTATCAGATTATCGTCCCCCTAGCACTTAAAAAACATACTTTTTTTCCACCATGATGATGAAAAGGGGCATACCAGCTCTGGATACGTATTTATCTATTTCCCCAATGGTGGTTCCACCATTCACAGTGATCATGTGAGAGTATGACTATTATGTCTCATTTCATTGTATACCAAACCAATGCATTAATCCAGAAGTATGAGAGAAAACAGACAGATGTCTTCCGTCTATACACACTCGAAGTTCCAAAAATTTATAGCGGTTTATTCATAAAAACTACCAAGGTACAATACCGATTTCGATCTGATCTCACGCCTAAAAGCGCAATCTAATCTGATCTAGTAGTACCATAATACAAAAGATATACATTCATCCATCCGTCCATACATTCCATTTTTCCCTTTCTCATTAGCTTCAAGTAATCAATGAGGCATCCCAGTATTCTTAACACAAATTTGAAACAATTCATCCACAAACGTCAGCGGCTCAACATCTTCAGTGACTACCGCCGTAACTCCCCTATTCCCCTGCTTAGCCTCAAATCCTCTCCCTTTTCCATTGTCCTTCTTATCCGAACTAAGCTTCACATCTCTCTCAACTTCCGTACTGACCAAGATTCCCATAGACTGATACGAAGCCGCTCGTATTGGTTTTGGTCTATCACTAGAATCATTTTCGTCTTTAGAGCGGCCGATGCGTGAATCCCAGAGTGTTTTCAACCGTTCCATGGTAGGCCGTGATTGTAACTCCCTGCTGGGCCGAATTCTACTGATAACGTTTCCGAACGGATCATGTTCCTCCACCACCTCGACTTTGAACTCTTCACCAGATCTGGCAGGCCTCCATTGTGACAGGAGTCTTTTGTCTTGTGATCTATCACGAAAGGTTGCTGCAAATATTGGTGAGAATTCTCGGTATATTGCACGCACGAAAAAAGAATGATCTAGAGAATTTTTGTAGACACGTTGTTGCAATTTAAAGAGGGTGAGTGGCGCGAACGCGCATTTTTTTCCTGGCGGACGGCGAGTATTGATAGGTACCATCAGCCGAAAAGCAATGAGAATTCCTACTCCAGGCCGATGGTTTGCGGAAGTTCCACGACATGGAGCCTCGATCGGTTTGGATATGAGGCATGCTTCACTGAAGATAGGATCCCCAATTTCATATTTCAATGATTGGAGCGTGGTAAGCAGTTGATTGGAAAATGTCTTCTCCCTTGTAGGTAGCTCTTTTGCTTTGACTGCTTTGGCCAAGAACCTTTGACATTCCGTTACATTGAGAGTATTCATTGCGGTCAAAAATTCCACCTGCCATTGTTCCAGTGATTCAAAAGGTAAGGTCATAGTCGGGAGCTGACTCTTAGCATCTTTCCTGACAACAATATCAAATCCTCCTCGGACAGAAGATCGAATTGCAAAGCATGCAAGATGACAACCTGGATCTAACATCTCGTCTTGATTTGCAAATTTCCATAATTCCGAGAGATGCTTGGTAAGATCTTCATCCTTAATCTTTATGGTGTTTGATAGTAGCGATAAAACTTGTTCAATCTTCCCAAACCGATATCCCGCTGCTTGCAAAGCCTCTGCTTCACGTCGCTGGACTTTCTTGACAAGAAAGAGTAGTTGACCAGTCCCTGCTCCTGCATCTTTTTCGATGTCTTTCCTCGGCCTTCTAATTGCGCGACGACCACCTTTGATTTTGTGCTGGATATCCCCAGCTGTTTTTTCTATCAAGTCGCTTACTATAGCAACACGGGATTTAATGATTGCTGACAATGGAATCTTCTGCCCGGTCCCAATGACATCGTCGTACAAAGGGCCTAGTTTTTCCATGGGTATACGAAGATCATTGGCAAGATCAGCGGCTGCAATGCAGAAAAGCTCTCGAAACACAATAGAATAATCTTTGATTAAGTCGCCATCATCGTCCACAAGGCTGACTTCCTCTCTGCCTCCAAGGTTATGCTTCTCAATGTGAGCACTGATATTGAGGCGCATTGCTGGAATGATATCTTTAACACAATGCCAATTCCTCGCTGTTCTAAATATCCATAGAAATATTGGATGCGAAGTGTTGAAAACCTCAGTTAATGACTAGAACTGATTAGCTTTAAGAAGCACGATAGCAGAGCATGAGTTCCCTTACACCCTCGATGAAGGAACTGGTTATTTTTCGATTTGGCAGAATGCCTTGTGGGCCAATCAACACATTTCCATGTTTATCGAAAATGGCTGCGAATAAAGTGAGCTTTTGAGAACTGTTTATGCTTTCTTGTCTTCGGGTAAAGAGCATTAATTTCAATGTTATGTTTACCAGGGCAGCGACTATGGTCTAAATTGATTAGTATGGACCACAGACTCTACGAAATCCAACGTACCAGAACTGTAGCAACAATTATAGCAAAATGTTCGGTTGGATTCGAAACCGGAGGTGTTGGTCGACTATGAAGACGGTAATGAGTGCCAACAGATGATAACCAATGCAACCCGGATATGGCAAATGCAAGTAAACAAGCACAGATACCCTTCTTCGACCAGCATGATGCCCAGGATGAACGCCACAGGAAAAATAGGTAAATAGATCCTACACTGCCTGCAATGCCTATGAATGCGGAAATAACGACCCATACAATATTATAAAAGCACGTATAGTTCGCAATGCTAGCTTGTCCAAGGTAATGCATGCCGCATATTCCAAGACCAGCTAAAGTCCCACCTAGACCAACACGGGGCAGATCTATCGTTTCGTTGGAGCCAACAGTCCAGAATGCGATGAAAAATACTATGACAGGCAGGAAGAACGATTCGGAGGTGGAAGACTTATTGTATGAAATTTGTAAGGTAGGATCACCTCCACCGAGAATAATTCCCTCATCACCGACGAAATGCATACACCAAATAGCAACACCTCCCATTGCTATGGAAGCGAATACGAGAACCGTCCTAATGTCAACTTAATAAAGGTTCCCGAAAAGACTGGTAGATTCATACCAATTATAGCGACCCTTTCTTGTTGTCCTCAGATTGAGCAGTTCAAATGCAGTCCAGGCACCCACCAGGCTAACCAAGTATGATAATAAGATATAACCAGCGTCATATTTCTTGTCGATAACATGCCCTTGCAACTTATGCCAGGCCTGGAGGGTACTATTAATGGGTGCCGTGGCGTTGGTCGAATTGCTAGTATTGACCATAAATGATACAGTGCACGGTACGTTGTTGAGTAAGAATTAGTGCTACGAAAGCACTTGTTCTGCGCAAAGCGTTTAAGCGGTCGAATATCGAGGTATGGCGATATTGCCGTCATTTGAATTATGAACTGCTCTATATCGATCGAAATCCTCTCATCACCGGACTTGAGATGATGTCCGAGACGGCGAGCTATCTCGGAGAATATCGATGTTTTTGGGGTATTAATTAGAACCACGCCCAGGGCTGAATATGTGAAAGGGATGGGCTAGTAAGTGAAGATTTGTAGGTGGTTGTCAAGGGGAAGTTTGATTCGGAATACAAACCAGCACTTAATTTTGGTTCCGCGTTCTGTTCAAGAGTGAGTAACGAGTCTGGTTCGAAACCCAAGATAACTCCAGCGTATAGAAGGCACTCAGTGAGATAGTTCATAAGAATCCGATTGTGTAATTTGGCAAAGTAGAGTTGAGGCAGGCTTGATGTGAGCGATGTATAAGCAATCTGTGGTGTCCAACGTTGAAGTAGGTAGGAATATCAGTAAGTAATAGAAAGTAATAGGAAGTAATTATGCTACATGTGAAGAAGAGCAAAAAGGATAGTTGTAGGTAATGCGATACATTTCCAAGGTGTTTGTATGGATTCGACGATGTTATATGAAGAGATGAGAAATGAACTTTCACAATAGAGAGAGCACTCGACCTAGCTCCATTACTATAATAGGAAAGAGGCAAAAGATTAAACGTCTAACAGACTCACGTTTGCTATGCCGTTATCATGGAAAGAACGAAGGAGATGCCAGAAAAGCACCTGTTCTCTCCGGTGAAGATCCGAAAGGGCGGCCATGATTCTGACGTTCGAGACTAGAGATTGTTTTGAATCTATCATTTCTTATTGCATCAAAAGCCCAATGGTACACTTGCACAATCTCATATTTACGTCGTAGAGTGGTTGTAGGAGGAGCGTATACGTATAGGTAGCTCATATGGCTGCTTTTAAATAACTCCAATCACAACATTAAAGCAGCATCAACACACTGTTGCTCCACTACGACTGCGCGTATTCTAATACCTGTACACCAAACCTATATCATAATGCTAATGACAATTCCTATTCTAGACAACTTTCAAGAGAAACATGAGAACAAACATTAAGGGAGAAAGCTTCACTTTGCAATTTGCATATGAGAGGGTCTTCTAGAATCCTGCTTCCCTGCCGTTTCAAGAAGTAGACAGTGGACAGCCAGGCAGTAAGAACACTACACAATTGGTATTCTCAGATATGTCATTTCACTCGGTCATGAGATCACGCACAGTCTGCAATTTGATTGAGAGTTCTAGGATTTGATTATGTTGTGCTGATTGAGATATTGAAGAAGCTTTTCAGACGCAAAGACAGATGCTTCAACGAAGTTGCCAAATTACCTTCATCTGCATCAAACAATCCTCCGCTTTTGTGTACGTTGGCAAGCTAGAAGATTTCTCGTTCTCGAAGACCTACGCATTCATTAAACTCTCCCACTTCCCGAAACATTAACCTTTAATTAGGCCCAGCTGTATCATCTCTGCAAGGTTCAAAATTTGCAAATGATACATAATCAAATGTGGGTTTGAAGCCGACAGGAAACATCAATTCTGTGATACAAGTATCCAAACTTCTGATTCAGATCAACTGAGAATGGTGTTTTCTCACTATATTGACCTGCCTAATACGGATATTCCTCCAGATCGTTACAATTCTTCTCTCGTTCGTTTAATACAGCCTTCTCTCTAATCATCAAACTGCTCTCTCTTCACCCTCTTGACATCTCTGCCGAATTCGGGTTGAAAAAGCTCGCCGCGTCCTCTTTTTTGAATATCGCCATTTGCCAATCCGTTGTTTTGAAAGGGGTTTTTAAGACCGTTCTTTTGGAAAGGATTTGCAAGACCATTGCTTTGGAAAGAATTTGTAAGACCGTTGTTTTGGAAAGGGTTTGTGAGGGGGATAGAAGAACTAAAAGCAAACGCTGGTGGAGCCTGGTAGTTGATACCTTGTGCCGATGGATGAAGGTCTTGTCTGCCATTGGTATTGTCTCTTGAAGGGCAGTGAGAATTTTGAATACCAGGCAAGACATCATCGAACGACTCATATGGATATCTCTGGCGCACCACCTTTGACTGTTCTTCAGCTTTATGTAGCTTCGATTCCTTCTCGCTTGTAACTACTCCCATTCTTAAAACCTCGTCATTATGGTCATCTTGCAACCTCCTGAGTTTTATCTCGTATTATTCGCGAGCATAACTCAACTTCTGGTTCAACTTAGCATCGGTCTGATCTCCCACTGCTGGAAACATCTCCGTCAATTGCGAAAGACTCATTCTCTTTGGCAGAGTAATTTCATCCTTTGATGGTACAGATGCTGCTCGCAACTTATTAACTTCATTCTTGATCTGTTCAAGATCATCATGAAGTTGTGTAATGGCCGCGGAATTGAAAATTGTTTGTGTCATTACTGGAAATCGAACTCGCGGTTCAACGCTTTCAACAACCCCACTAATTTGTTCACTATCTGCAACTTCCATCTCCATCCCGATGTCTGAGTCTTCCGAAAGTTTGGAGCCTCGTTCGTCAACTGATTGCCAGTCAATAGATCCAGGGATACAAGCAGTGACAGAAGCTTGCGACTTTGTCAAATGATCAAATGCACATTTGCTAATAATTAGAATGACAAACGATTCACTATTTGTTTCATATATTAGTCAACAACTTTTGGATACTACTCTTTCTCAAAGGCGTGAAGCGTGTTGTGTTATATCATCTCTAGTTTGGCTTCTCTTTTGTCTTAGGACTATCTATGGCCAATTTTGCGCAGTGAGTCTAAGAGGATGAAGTAATGCTTTTGGCTTCAATATACATGGGGAGAGGGAAAGGTTGACTTAAAGATCCAAATGTATTAGAAGAATTTCCTCGCTAACAGAGTAATCACAGAAAGAATTTTGAATTCCAGGAGGGATCCAGAAACCATATTTTTCATCTAGTTCAAACTCCGATATCTTGCCAAAGTGAAGCCATCATGCCGCTTAATCTTGTGCATCCAACTCCAACTCCAAACCCAAATCCTCAAACACCCGAATCCCAAACCTAAGAAATAAAAAAGCTCCTCACTTCTTGCCGAGAGAAGATAAACCCTAACAAAACAAACTACAGAAAATAATTACTCGCTCAAATTTCTCAAGATTAGTCTTCTTTTTGCAACCTAATACGCTTAAATTAGAATGTTTACAATGTCAAAAGGAAATAGCTCAACTTACTATGTCCTGTACGTTCTTTTCTTAGCGTTTGAGCTTCATCGTCGAGAGTACTCTCATTGTCTTTGAAAGAGGAGAATGAGAAAATGGAAGAAGAGGAACTGGTTGGGTGTTAGAGATTCGATGGAGGAATTGATATGAGAAATTGATAACTGAGTGAGAGATGGGAACACGGAGTATTTACCTTGTAGGTTTGAATCGTTTTAAGAGAGTTAATTTGGGTGTTTTCCAGGCGACGGCCATTGTGTAATTAGGGATGTAATTATATCTAGGGATGGCTTTGCGGGGTTTGTTGTAAAGAAGGAGTATCAACGATAGCGAATGTGTGACAACCGGCCTTTAGCGAGATTGATATTGATGTGAATAATGGAAAGCAGGAGATTCAAAGATAACTGCCCAAATCAGATGCTCTCAAAACTTCTCCCACTTCTTACAGACAAACTCCTATATACCTTCCCAATCCTCACCCATCTCTTCTTTCCCGTAGGAAAATCCCATCGCCACTCCCCACCATACCTGACCACCAGCTCGTAAAATTCGTTCGATAGGTACTATCAAACCTCCATTCCAACCTTCCATCCTCTCCAAAACACCGAATCAACACGATTGAAATCTACCCCAGACCCTTTTCTCAATATCCCTTTCCCAAATCGGAGAAGAAGAAGCAGCCATCTCAAGGCCCAGTGGAGCATGTTGGTTCCCCACAACTTTCCATTCTCGCAGTAATCTTCTATAATAAGACAGGGGATCGATACAAAATCTAGACTTTTGCTCGGACACTTTAGTAAAGGGTCAGTGAATCTTATTTCGGTAGACCGGCATCAATCCTGCAGACCCTGTGGTGAGCCTGGTGGTCCCAAAAGGGGTGGTGATAGGCGAGGAGGTTTGTTTGTGCGTTGCATAAGCGCCTGTATCCATGAAGCGAAATTGAGTCATCGAGTATAAAGTCTGTTGTTTCCGGTTCCGCGAAATAGAGCTTGAAGAAAGTTACCGGTTGGCGGAATGTGACCTTGATATTGGGAGAAGGCTGAAGTGGTTTATGCCAGCAGCCAATGAAGAGAGCACTTGTGCACTTCAGATGTTTTCAGATGTTGACGTGATTCAGTAGATTAGCGCGATCGCTACTCCACACATGTCGAAGAACATTGATCCGAGGAAATAGACGCGGCTTTTGAGAAATTTAATTGCTTTACTATTATTTTCTATACTTTTTAAAATACAAGCTGTAAATAAAGTCATAATACATAATCTCATATCTATGTTTGTACCTTCCACAAACCATTATTTGCTTTTATGTCACAGAACTTCCTTGCGATGTGGGGGTATTAATCTCTCGCATCCCAAACCAATTCCACATCACCCTTCTTATCCCCCCTCAAAACCGCACATCCATCACTGCATTCAGCAACCGCACTCCTCAAGTCTTTTCCCATACCCTTGGGTCCACTGGCAATGACCCTTGTTCTATATGCATTCCCCGCTCTCTCTTGCATGAATCTGTTGACCACCTCTTTCAAATCAGGATGACAACATTTACAGCCACCTAGATATGAAACCTTGAATCCACCGGAGACTCCTTCCGAACTCAAACTTGATATCGAGTTTACCATGGCTTTATCATCCGTCTCCATGACTATCTTCTCATCGTTGATAACCGCCTCATCTGTTTTCCCTTCCGATTTGGGATCTTCTTCCTGTGTAATATAGATGTGAATATTAAGATTCATCCCTGTAACCCTTGCTCTCCCCTTCACCTCCTCCAATTCCTCTCGAATCCAGTCTAGACACGAACTCCGTCGCACAATCCAAACAAAATCAATGGCTCGTCCTTCGTATATTTTTGCATCACTAGCAGTAGCCGCCAAAACAAGAGGCAATGTTAATGAAATACCAGTTCCACCGGCTATAGCTAGGATGTTGGTCGGTTCCTCTTCTGGTTTTAATAATTGTTCTCCATAAGGACCGCTGAGGATTACGGGAGTGGTGAGTTGATTATCCAGGGCTAGTTTTTTGAGGTTTCCAGTTTCGCCTGAACGACAGCGAATTATGTATGTGTGATGATCTGAGGGTATTGATGCTACAGTTATGGGATGAGATTGCCAGATACTAAGAGCAGGAAAGCAGAGGAAGAAATGTTGTCCAAGAGCCCAGGGGGAATGTTTGTGGTCGAATTCCAATCGAATGACGCCACAGTCCTTGTCATCAAAGTACTGAAGGGTCGATTGAGCAGGGTGGAATCCGAGGCCTAGATTAATTAATATAAAAAAACCAATTATTGGGGATCAACTCAATTGCTTACCTGCGTTGCCACTGGCATCAAAATATCCAACATGCATTAGCAAAGTTCTTAATATCCTCACCCCTCGATCAATAAAGAATAATCCGAGAGAGGCAATCATCCAACATTTCAATTGTTGCCAATGGCCCCAACATGCACCGATGTATAAACAAGCCACCACATAATGAGTCTTTCTGAAGAATTCGTATCCGGTCCATTGAATAACTCTTCGAATACTGAAAACGTATAGGAAGCAAACAAATGAGAATGCGAAGCAACCCCAAATGATATACGGCTCCTTAATAAAAACTTGCCATGTAGTAGGTTGCGGTTGATATAATCGTGCCTCGATAAGCGTCCAGCCAAAGGTATGCACAGCGGATTGAATAAAAATTACACGCCCGATCCAGCGATGCAAAAAATTGAACGATTGATAAGGAATTCCGGTCGCGAGACTTAGAGCTGATTCTCGAGTACTAAGGAGTACCGTAAATGGTGTTAATGCATACGCGAATGCTCCTAAACGGTCGGAGAAACCACCGAGGCCAGATCGGGTATTGAACAGAGTCGATTTTTTGACAGGAGTTATCCATCTTTTGTAGGTTTCTCCAACAAATCTATCAAACGTTACTACTTTACAAAACTTCTCCTCAAGGGGGCGCAATACTTACGTGAAGATGAGCAGGTACCCTAGCATGATTGCTAGTATTAAAATCTGCAACCTGGTTACATGCCCAAAGAACTTGATAAAGCTTTCTGGAAGGAGATATCGTCGGAAAGTAGCAGCAATTCCACGCCATGCACGATAGTACCAGGATGACTTTCCCGCGCTACTTTGTATCTCAGAGTCACTAGCTTTGGTAGGAGCTTGTCCTGAAGGCTTTATGAAATGAAGAGTGGTGAGTATAACCAGAATGCCTCCTATTACTGCCCATAAGATAAAAGTGTAGAGCATAGATATATCGTGTGTATGCTAGAGAATGTCAGTGTCAAAATGATCGATATAGGTCGTATTACCAGAACAAATGAAAGGTCGTCTGTCGGAAGTGGTATATAATAGAGTTCTGAAAGCAGTAAGACTGGCATGATGACTTACATAAACAGAATCCAGATATTCACATGAACCAGCATCATTCGTACATGGCAATACACGAGCAACATATCCCCAATGTGGTTCCATGGTTGACGTATTATCCGCCATTTGGATATGGCGAGCTTCAATGGCCTCCATGATGTCTATTAGATACCGATCTTACAAATAAGGAGACAGATTGCCAGCAATGAAGTCGAATATCAAAAGTAAATGATTGAGCTCGAGAAATAGGAAACCTTCAATTATCAACCCATTGCCAAGAAGCCAGCCAATTACACTGAGCAAGTTTGAGCTCACCATTACCAAACTGACTCAAATCACCAATTGCACATTATCAGTCCAGATGAAACTTTCATCGGAAACAAACCCCACAATATTCATCATGGGCTGCAACTACCAATGAAAAGAAATTTGAAAAGAGGACGGAGAGCTTGCCAAGAGATTAAACTCCACTATCATCTCTAGTATATGTGACAAACTCGCGCAAATGTGCGCAACTACCACGGATGAAGATAAAAAACCCTTTGCTCAACACCTTCAAAAAGTATAATCCGTGCTGCCATATGTCTGACAAGCTGCACAGATCTTGAGCGTGATTTAAATTCTAGATCTTTCCAGATCTAGAGCGCGACAGTAATAGTTCCGCAGACAATAACATGCGCGTCCAGTCCAATTTCTTCATCGCGCTTGACCGCTCTGGTTTGATATTCGAGGCTACATCGCTGTGGCTTGAAATGCTCGAAGCGGCAAATCTAGATTCCTTACAGGAACTACAATATCCTTGCTCATCATTTCGCTCTTATGCGTTCCTCCTTGACCTCATTGTTGAACGGGAAAACTCTGGAAAGCTGGAACAGGATGTTAGTCAAACGGTGAAAAATGAATGTTTTGCGTTGTAGGCTTTTGATCGGCAAGATTTAGCGCGTTTCAGGGGCCCGTTAATTCTCGAGGCACCTGTAAAACGACTTACATAAGCGCTAAAATGCAGACATAGACCCCGACAACATCCTGATCATTATCCTCATCCCAGAGCCCCAAAGTTCGTACATCCCAACCAACATCTTGGGATGATTTCACAAATTATTCCGAAAGCTTATTATGACATATAGATAGATGTATAACTCCAATGATCTCATCCATCAACATTCTTTTCTTTATCATATATAGGCCTTATGAATACAAATGAACACATCTAGGTGAATTGGGTCGTGACAATGGTCAGCGTTTGTTCACATCGCCACACAGCGATTAACCCAACATCCAACGTCATGAACAACCGTGATTGAGGTCTCGACCCAGATTTAACCGCGTCAGCCTTTTCTCAATGATGTTGGTGATATCTACATCTCTTGTGCCACTTCTCGTGAAGATGTTTGACTCATTAGTTGAAGCCCGGTGCTCGATTCTGTTATTTACGTTGCTGACACGACGCTAAATATTTTTGATACCCAAAAGTTAACGACTTTTACATTCCTAAGCACTTACAAAATACCTATAGATATGGGTTGTTGGTCAAGTAAGGTTGAAGAGGAATATGAGGGGAAGGAAATTGGTTCCATCACGTCCGGCGAATCTGGCAAGTGACGAGTTCCTCCACTATTCCCCTGGAAAAGTGCATGCTAATCCATTTCTCAGATAGTGACTATAGTAATCAACGTGGTCTATCAGACTCGCGCAACACAATTCACAGAGAGAAAGAACTTTGTCATAGTCGAAGCCGGAATTCTGAATCTGAAGAACGAAAACATCTCACAGCAGATTCGATACCACAAATGAAAGTAATGACTGAGGCAGACTATTTACGATGTCATGATGCCGATGAACTACGCAATCTGGAGAAGGACATAAGCGAACTTGAAGGTAACAATGAGTATATGGAAAGGGAAATGAGAGATATTGAGAACGAACACGGATACGAAGGAAGGTATAAGGAAAAGGATGCAAATGAAGATCATGCGACTAGTCCAGACAGCAGGATGTTCCGGAGAGACGACGAAAGGTGGGTCTTACTGAGATTTTGTGGTCAAATTGCGTGGAAGAAATTGCTAATCGTTACTAGGTCTTACTATAGCAGTGATGTCAGCTCGATGAGCTCCATGCTTTCAGTGCTCCACGAATCACCCGAGGAAAGCTAAGTTCCCACACTCTGTTTCTTTTTGTCTTTAGGGGTGCGGAGAGGGGGCAATTCCAACTATCGAGTGTATAGATTCGGAGGATTGCTCCTTGGATGCTTCGCAGTATATATGATTAAATTGGAAATATCATGGTCGTTTAGTCCACGTATTAGATAGGCGTTGGTTTATGGAATTGGATTTTAACAGGCGCGAACAAATTTCGCGAAGCGAATTGTTATATACCTAGGTACTCAAGCATTTTTTTAGACATCACAATACTTCTGCTAGTTTCTCATTTGATGGTTCTCATGCAGCAATAGGCTACGCACACATTTTGAAAATTTCAGCGTAATCGCTGCTTCCGAAACCTTTCCAGGGCAGTAGTACTTGCAAATTTTCGTTGATGGCTGCCAATTTCAAAACATCGATGCAGTCTAAACATTATGTTTCTTCAATGCAGTCAACGACAATATAATGGCAAGTGTAATGAGAGGTTACCCTTTGAGTCTCGAATGTTAATGTGCGAAGGTTTTCAATCCTGAGCTGAGAAGATATCTCTTTCCGCTGTTGCGAAGAATCTCATGCATAATTTGGGTGATCTCAGCCAGATGAGCCAGGACTTGGTTAAGTCTTCTATATTTTACTCTCTATAGATATTTCGATTGAGTGCTCCAGTGATGTTTCTGGAAATGATGACATGCTTTTGAAAAAGCGCTATAAATACTCGTCGATAGTTGACTTATGAACTCACATTCTATCTCTACGCCCGACTTCACGGGCGTTGTTTGTCTGTGTTCAACAAATCGACAACTAATCTTTATGAGCCGCGGATTCGATCTTTGGACGTGTCATCCACCCGAAAGAATACTGTCTCACATGTCCTCAGAGATTGATTATCCGTGCTCATGGCCCTGTTATACACTATCAGTCATGTCCGGTTCTCACTCTACTAATCCTGACGGCCATCTCATCGCCATGGAATTTGCGAGGAAACTTCATCTGAGAAGACCTTTAAACCGAAGCAAAGACCAGGATACAAAAAGTAACAGAGATGTAGAAAGCGGAAGAAACTAATTGCACGCCCTCCTACTCTTATAACATGCGTGAACGGCCTTAGCAACGAAAAGAAAATCG
Source organism: Botryotinia calthae (assembly GCA_004379285.1). Lineage (NCBI taxonomy): Eukaryota > Fungi > Ascomycota > Leotiomycetes > Helotiales > Sclerotiniaceae > Botryotinia > Botryotinia calthae. Next base: position 68,405 of record PHWZ01000056.1, read on the forward strand.
CTCGTGTCGCAACGGCAAACGACGACCAGCCGGATATTTCTAGCCCCTTCGAATATTCAAATAACAAATCTGGTGATTTTCCTAATCTCAGTACCAGACCTATCCGCTGGAGGACCTTTCTCACAGAAGCAAATTTCGCATCTACCATTAATAATCTACTATGTCAAGGAACACACTCTAGCAGAAGCGGTAATATTCTTGAAGAAACCATCGATTGCGTAACCAGCATCTAGGACACCCCCAACAATATCTTTATCTGCACCAGTCTTTGGGTTTCCCATATTCTTGAAATAGCAAGACCTACGCATTCAAATACGGGCTAAACATCATTCCCCCAGGCTTCAAACCTAGCAACTATGTACTTATTCCCGTGCTCGATGATAGGTCTATCACAGGATCATTATCCAAATATCAAAATGCCGTAGCACAAACCGGTGAGGATACTCTCCATTACTTAGCCCAGAAAGTCGCGGGAATGAATAGGTAGATTGATGCGGCATGCAAAGGGTACAAAGTTCCTTCATCGGTACAATCAGTTATCTTATATATAAACCTACCAAGAATTTCCACTTATCTCATTAGCAAATGCTGGACGTCCCGTATGTGAATTCGATTATGACATCCACACAGCATCATTTCAGAGAAATTTGGAACACAAGTAGTAGAACCATTACCGTCTGAATCTTGCAGTCGAACATCATATCATATGTCCCTCGATAATGACACTACCTTAATCCTTCAAATTTTCTTCGACTACAAAAGCCTCATCATCAATCACTAGTAAATGAACTCGTAAGTCAACAAATTTAACTCTTGCGAGTGCTTCATCAAAGCTCCCTAAGCTTTGAATTTGCATCGTTCCGAAGTTTGCCATCTCACTAATGTCCATCATGATGATATATTGCTTACTTGCGTACTTGTCGGATCTATTTGTGTTGAGTGAGATAAAGTAGGAGAAACATGGATCTGCTCGGAACAGTTCAATCCATCACAATAGGTACTCAGAAACCAGTACACTCGATGAGAATATCTCTCATTTTCATTATTAACGTATGTCTCATAGCACAATAATATTTACATCTCCCTCGAGGGACGACTATCACTACAAAGCGAAGTCACTACCTTAAGCCTTTCTTCTTCTTTTTATCGAGCCACTTCCGTTCCCTACAACGCCATCTCCATCCCCTGCAAGCTCGTCAACTTCATCATCGTCATCATCATCATCAGGTTTAGCATGACTATTTGTATGCCTAATACCCCAAGGTCCACCAAGAGCTTCTCTTTCTGCAGCTTCTTCGCTTCTTCTCTCTGCACTTCTCAGTGCTCCAATATCTTTCTCGACATCCATGAACATAGCTCTTGTATCCTTCACCAATGAATTCTCATCAATTTCATACACCGCCCCTCTCTCAGACTCTTTCCTTTTATTTTCAAATGCTTTACCAAATCCACGGTCAGGATCGGGATTAAACATAATAGCATTGGCAAACATGCGCATCAATTCTTTTTCAAACTGAGCGTAATTTATTATGCCTTTTGGAGGAATGAGGTCTTCAGCGATAGGCAGCCATGCACTTGATTGACCTTGATCATCTGGTGTAACCAGAGCTGCAGCTGCAGCCGCCGCGGCTTAATGTCCAGCTGTGATAGCCGTTCGAATAGATTTGAGATCTTGTGGACGAAGAATGAGATCTTTATAACCAGGAGCATCTCTCTACTTGACGGGGTTTGCAAATGTACTCGCGTTCCGATGACCACTAATTGATTCCAAGGCAGACACACTGATCTTGGGAAATGCACGAGTCCATAAAACGAACAGGGGTGGACCACGGGGTTCTCTAAGTTCGGGACTATCAAGGCGTTTTCGTTTCATTGCTTGACGAGGTGATTGTGGGATTTTGGATTGTGGAATTGTACTTTCATCAGTCGATATATCGGCTACATCACCAACGCCACGGGGTGTTGCGACTTCTTGTTTGAAGTGAAGACCAGAGCTTTCGTTATCCAGAGAGAGTTCGTCAGCATGTGATTGTACCGACTGACTTCTTCTAAACGGACCAATAGTGGGAGTTGAGGTTATACTGCCAGCTCGCTTGCATAACGTGTTTGGTGTATCATTGGCGTTGCCCGTTTTTAAAGAATCCTTTGGCCGGTATTTCTTCTGTGAAGACTTTTCTACTGATTGGGGTAATACTTTAGGTTTCAATACAGGACTAATAGCTTCGGCCTGTGGACGAGAAGGCTCCCTAGGTAATCGTGGAGTAGCGCCGGATGGTCTTGGTGTCCATTTAGTGCCACTTCCCGTCATGAATGTCTGAGGTGCTTGAGACAACGGAGTATGGGGCTGCGATAATTGCGGTCTTGGCTGCACTGAAGTGTTAATGGGTAGAGAAGACCGCGGACTTTGATTTGCATTATAAGGTGAATTATATTGCCTGTTTTCAGGGGCAACAAGTTCTGGTCGGGGAAATGGCGGTCGGGAATTTGGAGGTCCATTAAGCTGATATGGTAAGGGATACGGTGGTGATTGGAAGGGAGGGATCCATTGTGGGGGAGGATGGCCGGTCGAGGAGAGAGGTCTTTGTGGAGGTGGAGGTGGGAATGAATGTGTATATGGCATATGAGGTGGAATTTGTGGCATAGACCCTGGAGGCAAAGAGACCGGAGGCAAAGGCCCTTGTTGAGCCATAGGAGACCCAGAATTTGCACGATATTGCTGCCCAGCAACGTCTGCTAATGCATCTAGTTGCGTGCCAGTAGTACTTGAAGGTCTACCCATTGTATGAGGGGGTGGTAAAAGAACGCCTTGTTGATATTGTGGGTTCAGTGGAGATGATGGTACAGAGTGATGGGGCGGAGGTAAATGTGGACTTGGTAAGGAATTTCGATGGTTTGGGGGCGGGTACGAATGAGGAGGATATGAAGGGAACGGTGGGGGGTAAAACTGGGAGTGTGGAGATGGATGCGACGATCCAGGTTGAGGGTTGTGAAACTGTGGAGGATTAGGACCGCCGGGGTGAAATGGTGGTTCCCATTGCAAAGGAGGAGGACCAAGTTGTGGCGAGTGAGCCTGAGTTTGTAAGGGAGATGGACCATGTGGACCATGACTGCCAGATCTTTGATAAGCCATTGGTGGTACCCCATGTTGCATACCATTTCGAGGCTGCTGTTCCGTGACATTTTTGGGGGGAGGAACGGGGGTGGAATTTTGGGTGTTTAAAACATCACTGATAGCCAAACCTTCTGGTCGACCTTCGGTTCTCGGCGAAGGACCGGGAGATGGAGATGCTTTTGTTCTTGATTGCTCTCTTACATTTTGAGGTAATGATTGAGGAATAGCTATCTCAAATGACTTGATTTGTGGTAGCTGGGGCTCCAGACGCCTAGGTTCTGTCGGCCGTGGGTCCTGCAGTCTGCTATCCAAAGGTTTGGATTCCTTCGATATACCTTCCTCTGTGATAGGAACATTGCTAGTGGTACCATTCGGCTTCATGCCAGCATCCGTAATTTGTTTGTGCCCATTCTGTTCAATGACCGCCCGCTCTTCTTTCAATATTCTCTCGTCCCAATCTCCTCTCTCAATTGCCGCAATATCTCGTTGAACGGCTCGGTAGTTTTCCTCATCTTCCCTGATTGCCCGCACCATATAATCTTTGTACCGCTCATACAACCTCTCCACTAAAATTGGCAATTTTTCTCGATAAGGTTGGGCATCCTTGATAGTTGGTAAATGTGGACTTGAGAGTTTTCGTTTTTTTGACGGCGACGGTCCAGTTTCTTCCTGCACATCATGCTCTGCATCATTCTTCAATTCCTCTTGCAGAAGTCGTAGATATAAATCCCCCAATAAATCTGCACTCAGTCTGCCAGCATCGTATGTTTCCCCATCCTTAACCAGGGAATTATTGGTCAGAAGTTGAGAAATTTGAGTGAATGAGTTTGGATCGGTGCCATATGCGACCAAAGACTGAAATAACAATAAACATTCAAGAGGCGTATAGGCTGTAGTAGTATTCATGCCACGGTATCCTCCTCGCCAGCGTTCGAGGGGATCTCCACGACTTTTGGGAGGGTGAAGAGGAGCCACGACGAAGAAGAGGGAAGTTAGGTGGATCAAATTCGCGATTAAATTGATAAAAGGTTTAGAGTATCAAGACAACCTTTTTCAAATAATTAATGATGCATTTAAAGCGATGTAATCGATGCGAAAACCTGCTAAATGAATAAATCGTTATCAGGAGTTATAATTGATCGCGACTGATAGAATTTTGGGTCGTGGTTGATGGGAACAACAATTGATTGATTTATGATCAAATTTATGAGTATGAGGTTATTCATACCAATTCACATTCGCATGTTCTGTTCTGACCACAACAATACCTAGCTAGGTAGCCTCTAGCTTTCCAGCCCAGATTTTTTAGAGGACGGTCACGTGCCTCCATCAAAATCAAAAACACAATCAGACAAAATCAAAAACAATCCAATGGGAATGGAAATGGGAATGGGAATAGAAATAAACATGGCAATGGAAATGGAAATGGGCTCCGAATTTAAAGTCAGCCTTTGGTCGGTTCCTAGGCACATTTGAAGATCCCCCAGTTCTTTGGGGGGGTTTCGTTTGGGAATCGTCGGTGAAGCCTTCCGAAATTTCCCAAGGTGCGACGTACAGTGTAGACATGTGAAGTTATGTATGTTGTGTGTAAGAACATATCTACGTAGTGTGTATTACATAGTATTACATAGTGATTTGACGATGTTCTCCCTTCCTTCCTTCCAGCTGGCGAGTCTTTCCCCAGCCAAGCCAGCCACACTTATATTTGCTTCGCATATACTTTGTACAGTATGCTGAGTTCAGCATTGTCATCAGTGTCAAGGATTTTCCCCTTCCCATAAACCTAAAACAGCGCTGTAGATCGTTCAGCTACTCATCCAGATACTCGAATTGTGACGGTAAGAGTTGTCTACCACGATGAGTTGACAGTAAGAGTTGCTATCGATCTATCATCTAGTATCTGGTATCTACCGGTGTCTATGACGACGAACGTAGCTGGAGCAAACTATAAAGTTTACGAGTACCGATACCTACCTATCATCTGCCCAAGCATGCTATTTCTCAAGAAGACAACCACCTCTTGGTTTTCATATCCTCAAAAGAACGCTCTATCTACCCGAGTCGAAATTATCGCTTCTTATTAGCAATTAAGGGGTCGTCTAAACTCTTTGAGAAATCCTTTGAGCAATGGAGAAATAAGGTGTCCGAGTCCGTAATGTGTGTGTGTATGGCATTGGAGAGGTATCCTGTCATCTTATTCAAATATGCTTTCAATCTATTCCGTATACATGTCCAGTATGCTACTTATCCAATTATCCTTTTTCCGAAGACACACCTTTATGCGTTGTTGATAGCCACATCAATGCTTTACGAACTTGCTTTTCATCTGCTTCATGAACTGATAAAACCTTCTAGGAGTATTGCCCCTCATGGAAAACCTTACTTTTGCCAATTTGGGTATTGCTTAATGATGATCTTCATGCCAAATATCTGAATGCTATCTAGCCATTGTCAATTTTTCAATACATCCATTTACCAGCATAAAGCTGGTCTGATTATTCTATTTTCATAGTTCTATATTTACTCGAGTGGCTTTAGTTGACAGCATTTCTATGCATTCATTCCTCACATTCCATCTGACCATTCCCCTTATCACTCTCATTCGAGACCACTTCACCTCGTTAGACGTTTTCATATTTTGATTCAAATGTCATGAGCCGAAAGCCCTTAAGATTGTTCCTGAATTTTGATCAGATATATATATATATATATCCACTCCTCGTCATTTACAACCCCCAGCTGACGGAAAGAGCGAACCAAAAGCTTCTCCATTAATTTCACATGACACTAGTCTAGCAGCCCCTATTATTTCTCTTTAAGGTGCCAACCTCCAATCTATGGAAACAGAGGATCCGCATCCAAAGATCCGCATCAAACTTATTACGATTCATTGACAGATACAAGAAGAAGTCGGAATCTGTAGATCTTAAGGTTTTCTACTTCTCCAGAAACCATCCATCTCTTAACAAGACCATTTTTCCATCTAATATTCCAAGAACATTCCATACCCAACCTCCAATTTCCAATCTCGTGTTGCGTACCCGAAGATCTCAATTACCGGGTACATTTTAAGCTACAGCCCTATATCCAGATAGCTCGAGATACTTTAACTTCACAATCAGCCATGTCCGACGCCGAACTCGATAGTCAATATGTGCCAACTGGCAGGCCACAATCGTAGGTTTGATGGCTTTGGAAGCTGTAAGATGAGACTAATGGGTATTTAGTCAAATGGCACGATCATTTGCTCTCGCATTGGATGATTTGTTCAAGCTTGACAGCAGCGAGGACCTCGACGCTATAGTTTCCGAGAAGTATGGCTTCATAATTCTTACATTCTTTTCAACAACACTATCTTCAACAACGCAATACTAAGATCATATTTTATCTATCAGGAAGAATGAAATATCTACAAAAACGTCCGAACTCGAAGAACTCGAAGCCCGACTTAGAGCGACCGAGGAAAGACTAAAGGCCAAACAAGCAGCAGCAATCCCCGGAAGCTTGTTGCCAGGGAATTCAGCTTCCCGACAAAAACAGTCTACAGACGGTCCTATAAGCCCTTTAGAACCAAAATTTGAGAACAATATCACATCGCGAGTTGTCGGAATACGCGGGGAGAGTCTCGCATCCAGGCCAGCTGCCCCAAAGCCAGAACAATCATACACAACAGCTCTAGCATCACATATTCCAGGAGCTCTACCACCTACCCCAGGTGCTAGCGAAGGTGAATACGAACTCGATGGGGACAGGACCAGTGCTGACTATGTAATTGTTACAAAAGATGGAGATGTTCCACCGACAGGTACCGAATGAATACTACCAGTATTATTACACAACTTCACATATTTAACCCCCTTTGGGTCGTCGTACCATTACCGTTATTGCTACAGCCGCATTCGTTATTCTCCGACTGGTGGATCATTCAATTGTTTGACCACATCGTTACATTCCTGGCGTTACTTCCGGTTTTTGAACTCGACTTCAACTACATTCCCATCTCTGATTTTGGAATACGAACGATGGATATTAAGAGTTGGATTTGCGGGTTTTGCTTTGTATATACCATGGACAATTCCTATAGAGAGGAGGATTTCTAAGCTTGGGATTAATCGATTTATAATTCGCACGAAGGATTAATGTGTCAAAAAATTGCATATCCAAATGGTTCTGTTCGAGTTTTATTTCGTTCCACAAAAGGCACCAGTGTGCCGCCTTTTTTGTGCATTTTACGACAATATTCATTTCGTACATCACTCATCAGTCAAGGCAACAAATTTCTAGCTTGTGTCACAAGATATTTCGAACATGGGCTGGAGGGCGCACATCGAGGCTGGCTCTCTTGCACGAGGAGAATCCCATTGCAAGCCAAGCTGTCTCTAAGTGAAGTCCAAAAGCGAAGTCGATTCACATCCACAAACCAGGAAACGCGACTTTTGACATTAAGATTGATTTCTTTGTTGCCTGTGGTCACTTTATTAATGTCACTTATTCGAAAAAGTGTAGATACTACAACAATCCACCAGACAGTATTCTGCCTTGACATACGAATCGACCATTTAGATTAAATGGATTCGATGGCGCTCCTAGTTTAAGGACAAGGCTAAGTATCTGTAACAATTGGATTAATACGCGTTACGTTACTCAATCCACGATTCTAGTCTCTGGTCCTAACCTTTTTTATGAAATAAAATATACTGGAAAGTCTCTAACTTCGTGTGCTGACACTCAATACGAAAATTCTAGGCCGTGCTAGAAATCCTAAATCTGGAACTAAACTGGTGAACCTACGGTAAGACAAGACCGGATGTTTCCTTTGATTTATCACCTGATTGCGCATTATGAAGCGAGAGTAAGCTTTTCTTAATTACACAGCCTAAGTATTTGAAACATTATGATGTTTGGTCCGAAAACAAGCAGTCAAATTTCTATAGCAATATTCTATTTGCTACATTAAAGTCTCATTCATGGATCAGTTCTAGGCCTCGGTCAATTACTGAAGCAAATTCGTCACATTTTCTTTTGCAAATGACGTGCTGGCTCAAACTTTGTATTGGAAGATGTCATGGAAATATGGCAAGATATCAGTACATGGAGAGTTTGCCAGAGAAAGCAAGAAACAGGGTTCAACAGCGTACGCGAGGCTTGTATAACTGGTAGAGGAGTCTTCTCCGAAGCCAATTGGGAGCGGACAACAGCGAGATCCTTAGCAGCCTTTTTGGCCTCATTGAATTGTAGACTCATAAGGTTATCTTAACACTTGATAATTAGAACTTGTTTGTAATTTGATTGCTGGGGTTTTCGACATTCAAAATATTGATCAGATTTTCTGTTCCTTCGATCTTAATTCGGTCCACCATTCCACCAACACCTGAATTGCTTATTGCATAAGTCAGAGGCTTTTTCTTTGAAGTCATGTCAGCTTTGGCCGTATAGCCGTGGGTTTCGAGATCTAGGACAGCCTTGGTTCGAACAACCAGTGTGTTTCCCTCGGTGACAGCAATTAGAGCAGCAATACATCACTGAGTCTTGAGAGGACTACCGTTGTAGCTTTGAAGGTAGATTAACGCATTGTGTGTGAAGATATAAGAACTTTTGATGACGGGCGTGGAGAATTTGTTGTTCGGATTGAATTTCCAAATGGGAGTGGTGAGGGTAGATTATTAAATGAAGTTCAGTCTTTAGACGTATCTAAAGTTTAATGAGTGATATAGATCAAGACAAGACGAAGATGATAAGTAGAATTGATTCTGTGGACTGATATCATGAGAAATTAGAGATGCATGCGCCTATTATATTGCATCTATACAGCATTGGTACACAGTTCTCAGGCACCCAAAAGAGCATCATTTCATTGCTACAACGGAATCAAAAGGCTCACATCGATATTTACATCCCTCTCTCTAATCCTCTACAACACGTCACTCGAAGATTTGACTGCGGATCTATCTTTGTATGCACCAATATTGCTGTTGCTTGACGTTTTGTCTGTAGATGTCATTTTGAGTTATTCCTTTGCATTAGAATTAGTTGTAGCTGGGAATTCGGTCACTGTTAGTTTCTTTATCCCACACTTGGAGCTCGTGAGGCAGATTTGGTGTTTTGGCGTGTTTTCCGATTTGTTTGTTGGGTGCAAGATATTCGCGGTTGTCTTGTTGTGGTTCGTTGGTTGTTTACAATAGACGTGTGTCAGATTAGGGGAAATGATCCCTGGCTACTCGTTCTTCATGGCTATGCTTACTAATTTAGATACCTTCTCACCATAATGCTGCTGAAGATCCGTTTCTTCGCAAAACACACCATAAAAGAGATAGTGCTATCGTTTCATACAAGTGCATCGCAGGGAAAATGAATCTTCTAGATCTTCCACTTGATCGTTTTCACAAATTTCTACTTTATGCCGTCGTTTCACGTGGGGTCACTAGAACTCAGACTAAAGCTCATTTGTAGTATGTTTAATTCCCTATTTCCGCAAGGACTCGCTCATGCTGGATAGAACAGTTCTACAACTACCTGCATCCTGCTCTCTTTGAGTCGAGGCTACTCGATGACTTTGCATTCTACGACCAATCCCGCGACTTTAAGTTTATGGAGCTTTAGTACGTCCACGAAAACCATGGTGCTGAAAGAGTTTGGCAGTATTATCTTGTTTATCTTGTTCGATATGAGACGGGTTCAGAAGTAGGACGCTTTGTTGACATATGGTAGTGGCTGAAAGTTTTTGTGGTGAGACGGCAGTTGTTTATAAGTTAACGGTTAACACACTATACTATGCTGGCTCGTACTGGAGCGAGGGCATGTCATCCGGGCATCTGTGAAGGGTGGAGATGATGGCGGCTTCACCGCGAATATAGAGTATCGAATCTAGGCTTAAATCAACATGTTGAAGTTGTTTCCAGAGCACTTGCCTGGTTTCAAGATGATCCCACCTCGTTATCTACACGACGATAATTGGTGGCGAGGAAAGACAGGACATTTCTCTATCAAGGTGGCTGCATGAAAAGGAAATATGAACATGATCCGCTTGGCTGCATATCCTCTTGTACAATCCACCTTCGACGGTTTGGTATCCTACAGCTAACCCCATGGCCATGTCAACAGAAGATCAGATACAGACACTGACCTATCCACGTCTCTCCACGCCGCCAAAACCTGGGAAATGTTTCAATACATGGATGTTTTCTTCGAAGATTCGCATATTCCATCGTAATCCCCGGGTTTATCGAGACACCATGCCGAGTTGGGTAATGTAGAGATTGTCCGAAAATTCCTCGACGCCGAAACCGATATCCATGGAGGAGACAGATACAATCGTGATCTTCTATTGGTCGCGGCTAGATTCTTTCATGGAAAGATAGTAGATCTGATGAGTGCGCATGTCTAGAGAAGCATGGGGGAGTGCTATTTTGTCGTTGATATCCATTATTCCTGGTTGCAATAGAGCCGAAATGCTACATATTTCAAGTGATTCTGCCTTCGGGGGTTGGCATGACTATGTCAGCTGCAAATCTCCTGTAGGTATTGTGCTTACTTTATCAAAGGCTGAAACGAATGTTAAGATTAATGTGATACTAGCACTAAGCTAAACGTAGGTTCTACAAATCTGAGTGAGCCCTACTTCTACCTTTATAGAGATTCAAATCTAGCATACTTACCCGCTCTCTCCAGCCGTTACTCAGGGTAGTGTTGCCCAAGCGCATGTGCTCGGAGGAGGTATTGGAATTGCCGTTGCAGATGCGATATATGAACAAGTAGTACAAAACACTCTTAGAGGAATTTTGTCATCTTGAGACATGAATGCTTCACAAGTTTCAACCTCAATTTTGGACTTACCGAACCCGACAAAACTACAATTTGTCAGAGTCACATTTTTTGCTACCTACGGGCATTCTTTGAGAATTTGTCTCTATCTCGAGGTATTTGCATTGAAAGCTGCAGTTTCTGGTGTCCCAAAAAAGCCTGTCTCGTTGAGGGAGAGAATAGCAGTCAAGTCGCCATTGAGTGATTGGTCCTGGTTAACGACACCATCGAGCACTAGCCCGACGCAGTTCCGTACGAATCCAAGTAGCCGACCTGGACTTGGAGCAGCAGCATTATGAGAACCTCATGCAGGCATTAAAGCCTAATGCCTGCACCGCGTGTGAATGATGTGACCTGAGTACATTGTACTCAGTTCGCCGTTCACAGCTTATATCTGGAGCCACTTTCTTTATGTAAGATGACGACAATTTACTTAACCGGTAGAATGTTCTCGGTTTGCACTTTTAATTGAATTTAGTCATACCTTGAGCTTTTCATTGGTAGGTCCGGATTTTGTTGGGATCAATAGATCATCTTGGCTTCTGCATCATGGTGGATGCACGATGATTTTACCCCGCACTAGGGCCAAAGCTGACCACAAGCTGTGCCTTATAACGTCGTTACCCCTCCATCTCCTTTCTTCCTTTCTTTTATTTCCTCTTAACACTCACAATTCAAAATTTTCAACGTCACCTCTAGTCACTTCATCTTTCAATTGTCCTAATCGCCATAAATCGATTCAGTATGTTCGATAAGAACCGAAGCGTGGCTCTCTCACGCTATGAATCATCCTCAGATCAAGGTAACGTGTAACAAAGGCATGGCGGGTGTTCCAAATTCTATTCATCTATGACTTCAAGTCGGCGATGGATAGAGTTTGGATCTGAGATTATACCGTACATATGAACTTGATCTAGATAATTCTAGCGAAAGGACATGCTTCCCCTTCCCTCCCCATTCGAGTCTTCTAACCCTTTGTTAGCTACCTGATCAACAGAATGTCGACTGATAAAATCACATTCTTGATGAACTGGTAGGCTACACAAATCAAATTGTAGCTTCAAGTGGATGAAAGAGCTCATTTGAAGCAAAGGAGAAATCTAACAGTTATCTTTCAATAGGCACGCAACGCCATATCATGCACCTGTCTATCTTGCTCAAAAGCTCGGATACTTCGCCGATGAAGGAATTAAGGTAGCTCTTCTTGAGCCTAATGATCCCAGTGGTTAGCAATCAAATACTCAAATTATTTCGCTCGAGTGGTGACTGATTCAGTGAATTAGATGTTACCGAAATCATCGGCTCCGGAAAAGTCGATATGGGTTTCAAAGCCATGATCCATACTCTTGCCGCGAAAGCTCGGGACTTTCCCGTTACCTCGATCGGTTCCTTACTTGATGAGCCATTCACCGGAGTGGTTTATCTCAAGGATAGTGGAATCACAACCGACTTTCGCAGTCTCAAGGGAAAGAAGATTGGATATGTTGGAGAATTTGGAAAAGTATGCATTGGTTACTCCAGTCGCGATGACAATCTAACAAATCTTGATCGCAGATCCAAATTGACGAATTGACCAAGTACTATGGCATGAAGCCAACTGATTATGAAGCTGTTCGTTGTGGCATGAATGTCTCAAAGGCTATCATCGAGGGAAGTATCCATGCCGGTATCGGATTGGAAAACGTGCAAATGGTTGAACTGGAGGAGTGGCTGGCGAATCAAGGTCGCCCTCGTTCTGATGTTCAAATGCTCCGTATTGATGAGCTTGCGGAGCTTGGATGTTGTTGCTTCTGTTCCATTTTGTATATTGGTGCGTTCTCTAGTTCATACAATTGGAGTATCTAGCTAATTGATGACAGCAAATGATGCATTCATTGCACAGAATCCAGAGAAGATTCGCAAGTTCATGAAGGCCGTCAAACGAGCAACTGATCACGTTCTTGGTTCTCCATCCGACGCCTATAAGACGTACATTGATATCAAACCTGAAATGGCTTCTCCCGTCAACCGTAAGATCTTTGAACGTTCTTACGCATACTTCTCGAAAGATCTCAAGAATGTTCAACGTGATTGGGAAAAGGTTACCAAGTATGGTAAACGCCTTGGTGTTTTGAATGAAGACTTCAGTCCCAACTACACCAACGAATTCCTCGAATGGAAGCTTGAAGGTGATTCGGCTGATCCAACTGGTGATCAGAAGAGAATGGTTGTTTTGCAACAGGAAGTCGCTGACAACGGTGGATTCAAGAGACTTGATGTTAAGCTTGCTGCATAAGAAGCTTTCTCAAGCTTAATCCAGAAAACCCATGGGTTCTATTCCTACTTTTGTATATTGGGAGGAAACACATTCATTTATACTTATGACAATGTGAAAAAGTGTCATTTTTGCCAATAAAATCAATTAAGGCTATATCGAGGAATATTCAAAATCAAAGCTTTACACTCGTCTCGTTCTATATTATGTGTATGGTTTTTCGATGTGTGATAGCATGCATACAAACTGCGACTTGTTTCCCGGAGGCACTCATGAGCTTCCATGCCAAACGTCCACAAATATCGTGATGATAATTGAATCATGGTCGATCCTTGTTATTTTTGACATCAATACCCTTCTCAAAAGAAAGATTGTTCCTCTATTTCCTTTTAAGAAGGAAAATCCAAATCATGTGATTGACATCGAGGAATGCAACAATGAATTATTCTAATCTATGGTTATTAATATACAACCCATTACTATACCATCACTATGACAAATGTCAAGCATCGGAAAACGGCTCCCCGGAACAGAGTTCGAAATTGTGAACATAATTCCCAATTATATACACCTAAGCATCTAAGTTAATCATGAAAATGTCAAAATTTGAAAATGAAGGGGAAAACCTCGGGTAAAAACGGACCTTGGACAATTCAATTCAAAAAGTCTAATAACCTACCGTGCCACCCGACCTATTAAATCGCTTGATAAAAAAAGGTTTACCCCACTATCTCCACGCGCACATCTAAATTTTCTTTATATAACCAAACACCGCGCATGTCTTCAACAAAAACAGTTCATCACAAACTGGCCTGCTGGCCCAATGGCAAGGCGCTTGACTACGAATCAAGAGATTGCAGGTTCGATCCCTGCGTAGGTCACGTGTTCTTTTTGCTGTTTTCTTACACGCTCTTGGAAGTTGTATCATACGGATTGGAAATGGGGTTATCTAGGTGGGGGTTTATGATGTAAGTGAGAGTGAAGAATTTGAATGGCTTTTTTCCTGGTTTGGAGGTGCTGGGTTCTTGTTTTCGGGGGGAGGGCTTTGTTTGCTGATTTCTTTGGGAATGAGGTGTATGAGGTAGGTAGGTAATATTGGGTGAATAGATTTGTTTATGGTTGGTGAGATTAGATTTGAGGTTTATCAATTGACAATATTTTGTTAACCATAGAGAAGTTGTTTTGTCCTATGGCTAACAAAATATCTTACAGTAGACACTGGGTATCAACCCCTGAATTTTGTTGACAAAGGTTTGTCAGTCAGCACATATTATTGATGAGGGTTGTTATATACTGATTTGTAGCACAACAGTTTACTTTTCTTCACTTTGCACTTAATGGTGATTGCAGCATTTATTGTTCGATTCACAGAATCAATCCATTTTTCAAGTAGATCTAAATATTCAAGAAAAAGATCAATCTTGAATGTTCTATATACAAGAACTAAATATATATACAAATTTTGTGTTTTCACACCCAATCAATAGGTAATCGCTCACTGGAATCCTTTCCACTTGAGCTATCCATGCCTCAAGTTCACCACTTCCCCAAATCAATCATTTATGATGGGCATCCAGTAGATGGGTAGTTGCAAGTGGAAGTCTCTCCACCTCCCGAAATGCTAACATCGGTGAATGTGATATCGGAGCAAGAACCACTTCCGCAAAGGATGTAGTAGTTGTATGCATCGTCAGTGGCAGTGCCTGTGACACTGCTGAAGGTAATGCCGGAGATGGTAACACCGTTGGTTGGTTCACCGGTAGGTCCACCGTTCAAGTAATCTTGTTGGACATCAATACCGTAATCACTGATGTTGGAAAGCTTGATGTTAGAGTATGTGACGTTCTCAATGGTACCGGTGGTGCCACTGTTGGACTTGATACGGCATCCGTTCTGACTGTCAGTGACGGTAGAATCAGAGAATGTAACGCCCGAAACAGTGTTGTTAGACTTTCCTCCAACGGATCCGATGGAAAGACCGTGGCCTCCTGAACAGGTCATTCCTGTGACGAGGATGTTGGATCCGGATGTGACGGCAACGCAATCATCTTGGTTCTTGACGACAATATCCTTGAGGGTTACCGAGTCAGAGCTAGAGATATCAAATCCATCACTGTTGTGAGCGGCTGGGTCACCACCAGACAACGAGTTAGGAGCATCTCCAGCAGTGTTGTCGAGGGTAAGTCCAGAGACGGTAAGACCTTTGGCACCGGTAATGTCAAAGCAGTGAACAGGCCAGTTTTTGATATTAAGGTTGGAGATAACACCGTTGACAACATCCTTAACGACGAAGAAATGGTCAGGCTTGTCGCTTCCGCCGTTAGAACCCTGTCCATCCCAGTATGCAGGTCCGTTTCCATCAATGACGTGTCCAGGAGCTCCAGTAATGGTGATATCGGTACCCTTGACAACAATAGGGTCAAAGCTAGAATCGGCAGTGGTTCCGAATGAAGTAGTTCCGGAAAAGGTAACGGTGGATCCGGCTTTGAGTTTTTGAAGATCGATGGTGGAGCTTGCTGGAGCAGAGATGTTGTCCAAAACAATGTTTGTGCAAGAGGCAATGATGGCGGAAATATTATCGTAGGCTGTTGCTGTGCATCCAGATGGGGCAGCTGGGGCCGATGTAATCACTGAGGTACTGGCACTTGCAACGGATGAAACGGTTGGGACAGCAGCGGCATTTGTGCTCTTCTATTGACCGATTAGCCCAAATTTCAAGACACGGGTACTGTCTTCCAGGAGATACTTACGGCAACAGTAGCCAAGGTAGTTGCTACTTGAAGACAACTGCATGCACTAGACACTTTCTTTGGGTTGCTTGCGCATGCGGTAGCGAAAGCGGGGAGACCAGTGGAAGCTGAGTTTGCAGCTTGGGTGTAGGTAGCACAGAAAGGACCAGCTACGGCTGAGGAAACGGTGAAAGCACTGGCACAAGCATCACTGTCTGGGTTGTCGCAGGCAAGAGCAATTGAGGCCAAGCCTCCGAGGATGATCGCAGAACGCATTTTGGCCGGCAAGTTTTTGTTCAACGAATATAATTGTTTTAATAGTGAGATAAGAAGAAAGGTATAGAAGTAAAGATTAATGCTACTTCGAAGGTATTATTTAGCTCGGAGAGTTCAGAAGTTATATACAGAAGCACGATGGAAGAAATTGTCTAATACATGGATCTATGTCATCGGATATATGCTCTCGTGTGCTACCCGCTGGAGCTTACATGGAGGAAATTACAGGAGGTGTTCGGAGAATTGCATTGATTGTCAAGTTGCGCCCAAAAAGCATTTTTTAATTTAAGTTGCGGGGAAATGGGTAAAGAATCTAATAATGCACTTGCATGCATACACTTTGGGTGACTTTTTCGAGGGGTTGTTTGTTTGTATGGGGGTTTGGTTTTCTGTCTATTCTTAAAAGAAATTGTACCAGATTATTGGTTGAATTGACAATATACCCCTGATCTCCAACAGCAGCTGATGGGAACTACCATGTCGACAGCTTACGCGTAACTTATTGAAATACTACTCTACATGAATACCAGGACTGACTGTGCTGGCTGTTCATCAGACGTTAAACATTGCCAATTTCAAACGTTTAAGATCTACACGTACGCTGCGCACAAGAGATCTTGATATTGATCACCCGACTTGGCTTTCATGTATATGATCTCTGGTATGAAGCTTGTGTAATGCCCAAGCAAAGCTTAGAAAAGGCTTGAGAGGCTTGACAGGTCTCGTCATGTATGCCAAGCTGCTAACAAGCTCGATGATGCCAAGATGTTGGTGATTAGGAAGCTTAACTGTTCGAATAATTCTTTCAAATCCGGGGCCGTCTCTCCGCGTAAATAACGGTCAAATGTTAAAGCATTGATTGCGGGGTATTCTAGAAGTTTGTTTCAAAGCCCAATCTGGATATTTAAACAGTCAATCGCTCAACTTAGACTCAGACGTGCGTAGACAAGCCAATTTCAACGATTTCTCTTGTTTTTGATTGATGAATGGGATGGCCGAGCACAATGGAGACCCCAGTAAACATACATCATTGATGCTACTCTGTTCCACTATATTCCACCTTTAATATATTTCATATCAAAGGAGAATATTACCCCATAACCTACTTTGCGGACAATTGATTTTATTTTCCACCACTCGTACCCAGGTTGCTGACTGACAGGACAGTTTCTTTATCTTGTCAACCCCTTCAGACGATGCATGGAATCACGAGTCAACGAATTTAGATGCACAGCCTCTTCATGATACATGTCAATTTGATTCGGTTATTACCAAATACTCACGTGACTACTAATACATTCCATGACATTCATTGTCCTTAATATTCTATTATGAATCAACTTTGCACGTCCGGATTGTTTACTTTCTAAATTCGTTAGCACAATTTTGCATCTTATTTCAAGCGTAACTATCGAATTGTCTAATTAATGCCCTTCCATCAGACACCAGGAGGACTCTTTAGTCCATTGACCCCTGCAAAGATCTTCCAACTTAACACAAGTTGTCAACCCACCTCTTCCTCCTCCACTATATGTACCATTCCCCGTCCAAGTCGCTCCGGATAATCTTGGTCAGGGAGGGAGAGTCACTGCACGAGAGGAAATCATGGTCATGACTAGTTGGGGCGGACCTGGATACGCTGGCCCCTATTCCCCCTGGTCAATGATGGGTACCCACAGCATTTGCAGTAAACAAATATCTTCGATTGCTTTGCGAAAAAGTAAAATCTCTCTGTCCTCGCCCGGCAAATGGTGTAAATGATATCCCTTACTGTACATTCATCGGGGCAGAGCTTTGAATGCCGCCTATAGGGGCGTATCCCGCACAAACTATCCGAAACCCGGCCGCATGGGATGTACTAACCCAGTCAGTCTATAATGTTCGTAAGCCTTTTCAATAATTTACTATTGTTCGATATATAAGTCTGTTCTCCGATTCCAAGCTCTACGTTTTTTTCTTTTTCTCAAATACACTATTTTTCTCTCCTGATTTGGTTACAACTACTCATTTCTCTTCTCGTCAAGACTTCACTCCCCTCCGGGTTAACAGCCGCTGACAATCTGACTATGACAAACATCAGGGCTATCTATGGCGGTTCAAGGGGGGATGTTACAAGGTCTCTTTCGAGTTACTCGTAGGATGCTACATTCTCAGGAAACCGCAAGATCTAGAAGGCTCGCTGCTCAGGCATCTCATATATTTATGCAAGTGGTTCGTAGTGAACATTTCACATTCCTTATTTTTTTCTTCGGAAGCTCTTCTAAGTAAGTAATTACTCACTTCCTGGCCACGAGCAGGTAAATGATCGATTTGGACAAGGGTTAAGACATCATACACTGATAGTAATTTCACCTAAACGGAAAACCATTGATTATTTGGATGACTACAGTGGACTTCAACCTACCGGGCCGGATCTTGTCCCTCCACTCCCAAGGCACTACATTGCTGAACAAAAGCTTATCGGTCATATCTTGAACTTCCTTTCATCCTATATGGAAGGTACTAGTATAAGTGAAAATGAATTTAATCCAAAGCATTGGATGATGAGAACCAATGCTTCAGTTCAGAATCCGATTCCTGGACCTGCAGCTGCTATAGACCAACGAAGCAGTGCCGCAATGGTCTGCCACAATGCTCTCATGATCACAATAGGGTATCGTCTAGATTTTTTCAGGCATATTCCTGCTGGAATGACCGAAGCTCAGATGGTCGCTAATCGCAGGGGTCAAATTGCTGTCGAGCTCCATCGGGGTCAATTGGCCGTGGCAGCAATATATAGCACCCATGTGGCCGGAGCAAAGTGACAATTTTCGATACACAAGCGGATCTACGCAATACAAAAATCTCATTGCCAAGTACTGCAATTACGGAGTCGTTGAAGAGCTGTCTCGTCGAGATCGCGCTGACTGGTATCGAGGTGTGCCACCCAAAATAGATTTTGATATCGCTCGCAGGATAATTAAGCCTAATCTTATTCCTTATGGTCTTGCTCGAGGAATCCCCTTCCACACTATGCGTTATGCTGCATGGGATCCATTGCGGGATATCATTGACAAGGCCGATTACATGGCGAGAATGCAAGCCAATGGTAGCCTCGCTATTAATCCTCCTTCTTACTAATGCATCTATGGAATCCTTTTGTTATGTCATTATTCTTAGGTGGTTTTATTGCTACTTCCCGTCTTTCTTTGAAGTGGTTTGCAGACTAGCTGTTTCCATGTATATTGTAAGTGTACGGAGGCTTGCATTGTAATGACTCTCGTATTAAGACTATGGAATCAAGAGAAGATATATCTCTTGATGACTAAACCTAAGCTAGCGTATTTGAGAGCAGTGAATCCATTCAACGATTCACATACTTCCTAAATGTCGATATGTATTCATAAGTCAGGTATTATGTAGTTTAGTTCGCATTATATCCTTTCGCAGTGCTTCCAATTGGGTCCGCGTGGATGGCTATGAATTTTTGTACAAAGTTTGGTTTACTTTGGGAATAAATGGTTCTTAAGTATGTTCTATTCGTAATTCTCAGTTGTGAATTCCCACGGACCTTGTTTATTAAAGACAAATGTCCCTAGGGTGCACATGGACACTGCTAGGTAACTTTATTTAGATATTGATTTGTAATGACCTATCTATAACGAGTTATTTGATACTCAGATGAATATTCTTCAAGGCTATTGTTGTGATCATTCCTGATCTATTCCACACTTCCGCAATATCAAACACAGCTGTCAGCGACATGGAATTAGATCGATTATAACCTTGAATCCTATATCTCAATCTGAAGTTATGGGTACGATAGAGAACGATCTAACATTTATTACCATTAAAGTACCAAGCTTATAATCATCTTCTATTAAACGCTAAATCATTTTGCTTACAAAAATCCTCTTCTCTGAATTCTATGCGGGAAGCTTGTCGTGTTCTCCTATCGCACAAGCGAGGATATTCTCAGTGATAGTGCAATGTGTATCTACGACTCATCAGTTTGCACCACTTTATAAATCCTGAACATTTTGAAGCAGGTCAATGAATCTTTATCAGAAATTTTCATCTACTCACTTTGTAATTACTTTTATTATATAATAGAAGGCACAGAGCCTCAATATGAGATTAGAAATAGTACACAATAAGACAAACATTTGGTTTGTGAAAAATGAATCAAATATATCAACTATGCTAACAGATCCCCAATCGTTCAAAATATACCCTACTCATTAGACAAGATTGTAATGACAAAAGTACAAAATATCCAAGATCTGCTCAACCCTCCCATCTATTTTTGTCAGGCCGATTCTTACGACCCCAGATACTAAAAACATCTCTGAATCTTCTATATCGCCTCTCTCCCTCTCCCTCCTCTCCCTCCCCCTTCATCTTCTTCTTCTTCGTCTTCTTCGTCTTCTTCGTCCTCTCCTTCTCTGGTGGTCCAACGATTTCATCGAAATGGTTTGGAATGTTTTCCTTAAGGGGTTTCGAAAGTCCTGTATGTGTGTTGCTGCTTGCTGGACTTGCATTTCTACGAGCATGTTTCGGCTGTTGTGGATATCCTCGCTCTCTATGTGAGTTATGTGACAGGCTTGGATTGCTCGCAGCGCGCCTTTCAGGGTCGCCGAAAGAACCCCATTTTCCAAACTCTTGATGTGGACGCAGTGGAGGTTGTGGGGGAGTTTCAGCACCGAGAGTTCTTGTTCTTGGCACCCGCTTAATCTCATTTCCATTATTAAGTGGTTGCCGATTCGCACGTATCTCCGAATTTTCCCCTTGTGGTGGCACTCTGACTGGTTTTCGTTCGATTTTTGATTTCGCCACCGAACCATCAGACTCTAATAAAGGTGCCGACTTTCCCAAGGATATTTGAGATTTATCGATCTCTGTATGAATGTTAGATACTTGAATGTATGTTTTTGCGATCAGATGTTGGACATAACTTACCCTGGAAGCGCGGCCGTTTTGCCATGGTTTTAGTCTTGATCCTCAGCTGCAGGCCAACGTCAGTCGTGAGGTAACTTCCAATAGATGAAAATGATGTAGTGCTAGGGGCTCTATGGCTGGTTATAACTCCATCTCTTATATCCTTTCTCGGACGACTTTTTGATCTATCTCTTCGCCCGTTCTCAGGATTTTTACCCTGTGCTGACATTGCAATGCTCATTTGTTGGAAATCGTTAGGGTAATAGCGATTGTCTTTGGAATAACTACCTGGCATCATCTTATTCAAAGTTGTGGAACCGGTTGACGACGTTGAAGATGTTCGTGAAACCCGACTCGGATTCCGATCTGAACTATTTCCCAATCTTGGGTCTCCACTACACAATTTTCTACTTTCGAAGGTTCTTTTATCACCACAGGTCTCCGGTGCGCCAGATCAGTGCTTTGTTCAAAAGGTCGGAAGAAACTTGCGCGTCCGTCGAGGCTAAGATTTCTCGGGACTGTAAGATCATTCACTGGTTGCCGACCGGAAGAGGGACCACTCCGTTGTAAAAAATGCGACCTGAGTGATGGTGCACTGGACCACTGTCTTGATTTTAGCGAACAATATAAGGAGATCCCAGAATGATCCACCAGAAACTTTGAGAAGATATAAACTTTTTCAACAAGGTTTTATAAACCCAAGAAGAAGCCCAAATATCTAATACCACCAACAATGAAAGCAACCACTGCACCGCAGTCTCTCGAGGTCCGAGGATTTTCCCTCTGGGACGAAGCGATGCGGACCGACCGTGCTGAGAGAAAAAAGCTAATTTTATGCCATCCTTAAACTCTCGGGGTCCCTACGAAAATTCGTGAGAAGAATCGGTTGTTGTCCATCACCAGCCACATCTGGCCGGCATCTCTTGGTCAAGTCCGGCCCGAGACCCACGTGCTGAGTGACCCGATATTACCGCGCGCTTGGTCTGAATTGACATTCTGTTATACGTTTGTAGACCCTAGAATCATTCCATTTTGATGTTTCTTAGTAGGAGTGGTCTGAGGAATTGACGGGATGATTGGAGTAGTATGAAAGAGGCCCTAAGAGATTGTAACTTGGAGATCAATGCTTCACGATCACGATCGCGATTCGTTTTTGGGATAATCCTTCTCGTATAAGAGTACTGGTTGAGGTGGCAATTTGTAATCTTCGTAAATAAGAGTACATTATCATTCATGTCATGATCAGACGAATAGGCGCGAGGTGAACGTACCGCTTCCCACCAACTTTTGCGCGAGATAAGCACAGTTGCAGCATGTTTCTTATCAAGTTATAGATTTGACAACTCTGGTTCGTCCAAGAAGTTGTTTTTAGTGATTCATGTAATTCAATCAAGCGTTTCATTATGAATGAGAATTGTGGGTAGGCTCTGTACTTTTCGCACCTGAAATTGATGAATTGGAAAATTGTGACGTTCATTCTTCAATACCAGTCATTCCGAGCGAACAGAACTCAGGAATATGACAAGTCGAAACAGACTGGTGTATGTAAGATGATATGACAATATATGCTTTAGATCCCAAACTAATAAAACAACTAAAATTTGCATGTAGTATAATAACATCGAATAACCCAAGAGTGAAAAATTAGCCTACCTTCTAAACGCCGAAGCCAAATTGGACAATCAATGTCTTATATGTACCAAAGAGCTTTTGTGTCTTCATCTACAACTACTGAACTACAAGGCCTAATCTAAGTTAAGATCTCAACCCCCCAACTCTCTCATCTCTCTGTTCTCTCCACTTCCTATAATCATCACTGACCACAACTGGAACTCCCATTCCCCTTGGCCACATCCATCTTCCCTCTCCATCTGAACTCCACACCTTGATCATACCTTCGAAAGGCGGCTCGTCTCCTTCTTCTGGAGAAGGAGGGAGTGCCTTGTTCAAAAGACAATCATCCTGTGATGGTTCGTTACTCCCCATCCTCTCATGTTCTTGCATCTGCAATTTTCCCCCGTTCAATCTATATTTTCTAGGCGGAACATCCATAAACCCCACATCTTCTTCATCCGAATAATAATCTTCTTCGTTTACCAGTAATGATCTCTTGACCTCGTCCTGTTTTTCAATTTGTACGTACGCTGAGCGCCCGAAGGCTGTCGACGTGAAGGTGGTATTTTTTGGAGAGGGACCGGAGGACAGAGAAAGGCATGAACCCATTTTTGAAGGGGTAGATATGGGTGTCGAAGAGGAGTTGGGATGGTAGTTAGAGTGAGATCTGCGGAAGAGGGTCGTAAGAAGTGAAGACATGTATAAAAGTGATGATTGATATGCCAAAAAAATAGAGAAATCAAATTAATGAGTTACGTGAATGAAATGTAACAATCGCAATGAAGCAAATGCAGTCTGAATGACAAGAGATCTACTAGCAGAAACAAAATCTCAAATATCAACAACGGCTGAGGGAAAAAAGTACCAGACTTCAGTTACATGAAAACACAGAATAAGAAAATAATCGTAAACCAGAGAATTCACACCAAACATTTTGATTCTAATATCATTTAAGAAGGTCAATTTCAGGTATCTCCAACAGCCTCAGGAAGCCAGAGTATTTCTCGTTTGTTGGAAGCGTGAAACGGAGGCTGAGCTTAACGCCAACCATGGAAGAGCCGCATTGAATCCTAGTTCAACCACAACTTGGGCAATCATGGCTGTTACCGACCGTGATAACGGGAGAAAAAGATATCTGTAACCTACGTGGACCTGTTGGTTGGTAGGATGGTTACATGCTTTGGGGATTTGCGAGGTAGGTATCAGACATTGATAAAACATTAGGCACAGAGAGATACTGGCTCTCATAGCAAGCTTTGACGCATAGATTAATTGTCAAGATCAACATAGTCTTCCCCGAAACCAAGAAAGCGAAGGGTGAAAATATGCTTTCTGTGAAAGCCATAGTCAATATTGGTTCTTTCGAAACACAGAAAAAGCGGAAACTAGCAAAAGACCAAGTAATACATTGCCGATTGTGGAATTTTCCAGGATATCTAGCTTACTTCCGTCCTCAAAAATCAATATGTTCTCATCATATTCTGGCCATGGTTCCATGTTGTGCTGTTCGTCGTTCTTTTCGCAGTTTCTCCCTACAGTTCATAGAATTTGCCGTTCCGTAAAATTGTTCTATATGTCCTCTGCCAAATATCTCAATGTCCATCATTTCCCTTAGACTCTTTCTCTTTCTTTTGTTGCTTGATCATAGCATCGATCCTGGCAAAACTTCCATACCCCTCAATCAAACAACTTGTCATCCATTTCCACCACACAGAACTTCCCCTCTCTATATTGTACTTCATCAGTCTGCTCCTATCCATCCAAATGACTTCAACCACATGTATCGCAATAGTCGGGAGAGCAATCTTATCAGAAAGCCACAAGAAAGTTTTTGGGCCGCCTGGAAACCATGGCAACACATTATCGTAGAAGAATGTACCAGGTACAATGTGCGATTTTGTAGCAAATACAACCATAGTCATAAAGCATAAGCCGAAAACTAATCGATGGAAGAAAATCTTTGGGGGCTCGTATCGAGTAATGGTATATGGGGAGATGTTAAGAGCATTACGACACTCGGAGTCCATAGCAACAAATCGAGGTCGAGAATCGGCGAAGGAAGACATGGGGGGATCAAGGGGAATCGTGTGAGTTTTACCGGATTTAGAAGAGATTCGGAGTGAGGAGAGGGAGATATCGAGAAGGTTCGGCGTGGAGGCTTCGCTTTTGGAGAGCTGACAGTAGTGCTGTAAGTAGAGGGACAGAGAACCAGCATGATCTGCGTTCATGTGTTTGAGGATGCGAGCTTTGGTAGCAGCATCTTTCTCGGATGAAGCCATGATACTCAGATAGATCAGGTGTGCTGGCAGTGATTATTGGGATCTATGGAAGATTCAAAGTAGGACAAACAATGTTGCCTTGTGGAGTCGTGCACTTTATTCTGAACAGAGAGCTCGAGAGTAAATAAATGGTTGAGCTTTACGGTGAAACCTCGGTAAGTCGGGTGCACCTCTGTTGTGATTACCAACTGCAGTGGTAGCCGTGAACTTGCCAATGATAATCTTCTGTTACTTACCGGTTGTTCGTGGTATACACCGGTAGATCTTGGAAATGGCTAAGAGCATTTTCACGCGAGTTTCGGTTTCCTCGGCTCCGGTGTACGTACTTGTGGACAATCCAACCACATAGGTATCTTGGAGGAAATATTACGCTGCGAAATACTAGCCAGGTACGATATGATTATCTTGTTAAATCAGGGAATTAGTCTCCCTGAAACTCCTCCATGACACTGCACAGCTTTACTGTGGTAGCATTCTCAACATAATAGGGTGTGGAGCGCTACCCTCTCCCTCCTGATGTTCTGTTTCTACCCTCATCGACTCGTTCCACTTTGAGGACTATGTGACGAAGAGATGAATGTGTTTGTCTGTCTGTGTAGCTATCCAATGTATGAATCTTGCAGTTGATATACTCTCAACAATATATTCTCATGATCGACACCAATCCCCAACTCGAGATGGAGAACAGCTTCGAGAACGGTCTGCAAATTTTCGTACCAGGTCAACCTGGCGTTGATCAATATGATTAGCCTCCACACAGTTTTATCCTGGTGGATGTGATACTATTCCCCAACTAAAAGCTGACGACTAATTAACCACCCAACTCAAAAGTTTCTCGACACAGTTGTAAACGTCCCTTGATCTCTTGTACAGCTCCAAGATATGTTGTACTTCATAGCTACGGTCTTACACACACGTGGAGGAAAGAGGGCCAGGTACTAAGAAAGTAGGGCTCCGTCCCTGACAACATGTTACTTCTACAGTCTGTGTGTGGTTCCCCTGCAGCTAGAGGACGACATGAGATTAGTGAGGGTGGCTTTTCGACTAATTAGCTGCTGGGTTGTTGGATTCGTGGATTCGTTATCCGAACAGGGGGGAAAGTGTGCCGATGTGACGAAAGTGAGTATTAAAAGCCACAACCAGAAAGGTTCTCTCATTGTTCTGTCTGTAAATTTCCATTTACGAGTCCCGCGAAGGGAATGATAGAAAGAAATGGACATCCAAGAACATATGTCACTTTTTGACGCTTGGCTAGGGGTGTAGAGCTTTCCGAAGATGGTACATTTTACTGTCTACAACATAGGAAGTGCCTACCTAGGTAGGTGGTAAGTACAAAAATGGGTCAAAGTAGCAATGGGTGGGCAGCAAACAAAATGCAATCCAACGAATCGGAATATCCAATCAGCAACGCAGCGAGAGACCAAACGAACGAGTGTCTACTACGTGAAGCATACCTAACTGCAATGGTGCTATCAAACTTGTTCCAAGAAGATCCTATCGAATAAACAGCCTTGAATGATGGTGTATATGACACAATGTACAAGTAGATATTCAGGGGAAGCACTTTTAGCATCCCAAGATCTCAGACCAGTCCAGAGTAATAACAGAAAGCCTCGTCCGTCCATTTCCATATATACCTCTCGCCCTCTATACATGTATCATATAGTAGCTTTATTTATACGGAACCATTGTGAATCATGGACGATACTATCAATGGCGAGACAGCAAATCAAAAGAAATCCATAGACATTCGTAATACCAATCGTTCAGCCTTGTGCTCTATTCGAGAAGTATATCTCAAGCAACTCTTGATTCACTGAACGCAAGAGAGTGTGTGATGGGTGGAGTATGACCTCGAGTATCTCGAGATATCAGAGTATCCATATATCCATATATCCAGAGACAATTTCCAAATAATCACCGATTTACATTAACTGCACTTTAATAAATATAATAATGCATCTTTGTCTGAGCGCACATTAGATATACCTAGCACCATAACGATTACCCCCTTCCAAACCGTACCTAGAACACTTACCCCGAACTTCAGAAAAAAGTTAATGATATTGACAACGAGATCAATTACTGAATCCAGACACTGTTTGACCTGAATCCTAAAGTCTATTACTCTATCACATTCAAGTGCCTCAATACCACTAAATCAAAATATCGACTCCTTGATCCTGATTCTGATCCTTGAATTCTGCCGCTACGATAAGGGACATACTGCAATAATCTAGCAAGAAATATCAACAACGCGAAACACACAAAAATAAAGAAGAAGAAAATTCTCTCCTGATGAAGCAGATTTCCTCCCATCTATCGCCGACATCCCTTTGCTGATTAGCTTCGTCGCGCCGTCCACCGCATTCCACATTCTTCCCAATGCGCAGTTGATAATATGCCCTGGCAACCTCTTCCACGCATCGCATTCGCCGTCGCAACACACCAATTTGTTGCTTCCTCGCCCGCAGATCTTCCACTCGAGCTTGGGGATGAATTATACATAATTGAACAGGGTGGGAAAGATTCACAATGGTTTCGAGGATATTTAGTTGCTCCGCCCAATCTACTGGCTGGCTTGACAAGTATAAAAGGGCAGACTCTTGAAGCTAGGGTCTTCTCTGGAATATTTCCAACCAGTTGCGTAGAGGTTCGGGAGGTTCTAGGAGATGATGAGGGTGAGAGTCAGGTTTCTACCGAGGATGGAGACATTGTCAATGGACACGGATCTACGAATGGAGTTTTGGCAAATAAGAGCTCCAGTTCTATCAATGGCGCTCACGGACAACCTGCGAAGAAGAAACCGAAGAGCAAGGTTTTCATGAACGGAAATACAAATAGATTGTCAATTGTTGCGAAACGAGAACCTGGCGGACCAAAGCCACCAGCTCCAGTACCTATGCTGAAGATTGGAGACGAGACACCAACATCTGCCTCCGAACCATTAGTGGACGAAATTGCATCCTGTTTAAGAGAATGGCATTCTACATATTTGCATGAGCTCTTGCTCTCGAGGCAATATCACAAGTTGGATAAGATGTCAGCCTTGGTCAAAACTCTGGATCTTTCAAGAAGGCAGATTCTGCACAATGTCTGCACAAAACACGAGCTTCAGTCATTGAGGGAGAAAACAGTATGGGATCTTGTGAGGGGGAACAAATTATTGAATGGGGAGGTTATTGTTCGAGATCCTGCTGCCCACGGTAGGGTTCTCACAGGTGATGATTCGGCAGTGGATGTCACTAGACTTCAATCTATGATGAGTTTGTTAGATGAGAAACCACAACTTTCGATACAGAACGAAAATCTGGTACTCTACCATCTTTTGCTGGACGTGAAGGCTTTTGTTGGAGTGTCTACGGAATCCACAATTCTATCATTTTTCTTAGCTACCAAAAAGCCTGGCTCGGCAGGTGTGGCACTTTCGGAAACCTATATTGTGAATATACCTCCTAGTGCTTCTCTTGCAAGTGTAGGAAAATCGGGACAAATGAGAACTCTCTTTACAGACCTCGCATCCACTGACATCGGAGATCTCCCTTCCACGGAAGGCGAGTTATATCTTGTAGTGAAGGTGCAATCTTCGACACAAGTCACAGCAGGCAAACCTCCTTCTCGCGGCGGATCAAGGGGCAACTCATTCTCCAGGGACAGTTCTAGCAAGGATCGGGAGAACATTACATCTGCTGGCGCTGGATCTAAGGCAGTTAGGAGGAGCTTGATGTGGGGAAAGACTTGGACTCCATCCAACGCGACTAAGCTTACGTCTCTCTCTGAAGCCGAGGCCGGCGCTGAACCGAATTCTAGTCGAGATGGTGCCAATAAAAGTTCTTCGTCACGAAATGGTGGAGACGCTAAGCCTGGAATCTTAACCCAAACCATCTCGAAGACTGTTGGTATAGGAGCTCTAAAATTGAACTCACTCATGAAAAATCAAGAGGAAGCTGAGCATGTCATGAGTATATGGGCACCATCAACTGCTTCTGGGCATGAAAAACCAAGTTTAAGTGACGGATGGGAAGAGATCATTCGTGATCTAATGACAAGCCAATCCGGTGGGTATGAAAAGTCTCGAAGAACGGAACGTCTACAGGTATATCTGAAAGCATTCAACAGCCCAGACGCAGATGGACTGATCAAGTCTACTCCAACATTACTATCAGGAATCTTGAAGACGAATAAAATGGGCTTTTCAGGAGCGCCAACAAAGCCAAGATCAGATATATATGTCACTATCGATGAAGCCTTTCTCCCCAAGCAAGCTCTTCTTTCGCGATCGGTTGGCAGTGCGATGCCTGTATCCTCATCTTTTGTAGGATCAAATCTCCAAATAACTATGGAAGTGAGAAAGTCAAGCGGAGAGCGGCTTGAGGGCGCTATTTACCCATCATCGGATGCAGAGGGGCAAAGTTCTTGGGAGTCGGTAGCAGCCGAACGAGGCGATGCATGGAGTCAAACACTGCGCTTATCTATACCGCATCAAGAGGTTCCGGGTTGCCATCTGGTAATGGTACTTGCAGATGCACCGAATCATCCCCTTGCTATATGCCACATTCCACTCTGGGATCAGCAGGCATTCATGCGAGACGGGCATCATTCTTTACTTCTGTACAAATACGATGAGACAACTATGTTGCCTCGAGGCAGTTCGGCTGGTAAAAGTGGTTATCTCACACTGCCATGGAATGCTCGTGGGAAAGATGATGTGTCAAAAGACGAGGCTGTTACTGGACCGATCGCGACTCTTCGTATTCAAACATATCTATGCAGTACAAAGTTCTCACAGGATAAAGTCCTCCTACGAATACTCAAGTGGAAAGATCAGCCGTCAGGAGACCTGCAGCAACTTTTACAACGATTAGTTTTTGTCTCAGAGATTGAGATTGTGAAGTTGCTTAGCGATGTATTCGATGCTATCTTTGGAATACTCGTCGAACACACAGGAAACGATGATTACGAAGACCTCATTTTCAGTGCCCTAGTTACAGTCCTTTCCATTGTACATGATCGACGATTCAATCTCGGTCCTTTGGTTGATCAATATGCCGAAACTCGATTTAATTACCCATTCGCATCACCTTGTCTCGTGAGGTCTTTCACTCGCTTGCTTGCTAGCCCTTCTGATCCAGAGACCTCGAGAAAACTGCGTGCCACATTCAAGGTGGTTCGGCATATCCTGAAATTCATCACTCATGCGAGAGGGCAGCAGAAAGTGAAAGAAGCGGACATCGGCATTACTCGTTCGAGTTCAGGTTTTGGTCGCCAACTTCGCCAAATTTTCAAGGCACTTGAAGGAATGATAAGAACCACGGCACCCATCTTGGTAGGAAGTCAAACATTGGCTGTGCAGCATTTTCATACTTGGCTACCGGAGCTTACTGGCTTACTTAGCAGAGAGCAGATTTTGCATATTGCCATTGACTTTATGGATTCATGTGCATTAGTGAAGGGAAAACTCATATTGTATAAACTTGTTTTAATCATTAATTATTCTCGAATGGATCTATTTACTCAACCCGAACAGATGAAGGCTATCGCTACGAATACGGCTAGGTGGATCTTACCGCATTGGGGTAAGACAACAGAGGTTACTGAACAATGGAGGGAGCAAGTTCGACTTTGTTGTTCAATTTTGGCGATACAAATGAATAATTTGGGCCCTGAAATTCCTGTATACATACCTAAAATCGTCGATTCATATCTCACACTACGTACAGGCGAAGTCAAGTCGCAGACTCGCTTGTCATTGCTATTCCCCACAGCGTACCCTTTTCCAAGTAAAGTCATAGCCGAGAAAGCGGAATTCGACGAGGCACTTGTTGAGCTTTCGGCAGTCTTATCTTCCATCTCAAATTTGCCTGCAGGTATGCAACTTGAGCTTGCAGAAGGCGACATGGCAACTTTAATCGAGGGTCTCCTGAATATTCATCTAAGCATTTTAGAATGTGAAGCATTTCCGCAAAACTGGTTAAGCGTTCGCATCTTCCACCATAAATCAACGCTCAAAACACTCGAGTATTTGGCCAGCATTCTTCTGGATGGGTTCTTGCCTCATCCTGACGACGCGGAAGAATATAATGCAGAATTGTGGAAAGCATTCTTCACTACTTTACTCAAACTCGTTGGCAGTGATTCTTTGGCGCTGGAAACCTTCCCCGAGCAGAAACGAAGAGCAGTATGGAAGATTGCTGGCGATGTGCGCGAAAACGGTGCAGAACTTCTAAGGCGAACATGGGAGTTCATTGGTTGGGATACTACCCCTGAAGAACGACAGAAATACGCATTGGCAAAAATGGGAGGTTACCAAGTTCAATATGTGCCTGCACTAGTCGGACCCATCCTTGAGTTGTGTCTTAGTGTGCATGAAGGTCTTAGGCGCGTCGCAGTGGAAGTTCTTCAAACAATGATTGTCAGCGAATGGACTTTGAGCGAAGATTTAAGCGCGATTCAAACTGGAATTATCGAATGCCTGGATCAACTCTTCAAGTCGAAGCCCTTAACAGAAAGCATTCTACAGAAATTGTTCATCAATGAGCTGTTCACCTTATTTGATAACTTGTCTCGAAATCCAGATGATCCGCTTTACAATGCTATAAAAGACCTCATTGGTACCACTGATGAATTCCTTGATCTTCTCGTTGCGGTTAATAGTACGGACGTCACTGGTGAAGCTTCCCACATGATTCATCGCTTACGATTGATGGAATTTCTTCGAGACATGCAGAAGGAGGATATATTCATTCGATACGTCCATCAACTCGCAGAGCTGCAAACAAATGCTGGAAACTATACTGAAGCCGGACTTGCATTGCGTCTTCATGCTGACTTGTACCAATGGGATCCTTCAAAAATACTGCCTCCGTTGGACGAACCAGATTTCCCTGCCCAATCTCACTTCGATCGGAAAGAAAGAATTTATTTCGACATGATCAAAAACTTTGAAGAGGGCGAGGCATGGAGTAGTGCCCTTTCCGCATACAAAGAACTGCAATATCAATACGAAGACAATGTTTTCGATTTCTCTAAGCTGGCTAGAACACAACGAGCAATCGCTACAATGTACGAATCGATTTCCAAGGCTGACAAAATCGTTCCCAAGTACTTCCGTGTTATTTACCGAGGAATGGGTTTTCCTCAGAGCTTACGCGACAAGGAATTTGTGTATGAGGGATCTCCCAATGAGCGAACTTCCGTATTCACAGATCGCATGCAAGAGCAACATCCTTCAGCTCAGATTGTCACTGCTGGCGATATTGACGATGTAGAGGGCCAATTCTTGCAAATCTCCTCCTTAAGCCCGCATCGAGATCTTTCTCATCACGTCTTCCAACGTTCTAAAGTCTCTCAAGTCATTCGAGACTATCTACTTTCGGCAAATCCTCGTTATTTCTCTACCACATCTCGTCGCACTACTTCAGGCCCAATCAGTGATCATTCAGCCGAGAAAATAATCTATACTACTGTAGATACATTTCCAACAATTCTTAGCCGCAGCGAGATTGTTTCCGTGGATAGATATAAGCTTGATGCTTACCAAACAGCTCTTGAACGAATCATTCGCAAAACCCAAGAAATGACTGCCGTGGAGAAGAGGATTGCAGATGGCGAAGATGAAATTGCACCGCTCTTAGTTGAAGCATTGACCATATCCGTTGATCCTAATTCTGAGTCCAGTATAGAGAGATATAGAGAATTGCTGCCTAATCCAATACAAAGTGAGGACGAAGAAGGGGAAATCGTAGAGCTGGGACCGATAGAAAACGCCCTTAAAATTGCGTTGATAGATCATGCAATTATGATCAAAAGATGCCTGGATATGTTTGCAAAATCACCTAATCTTCTCAGTCAGGATGATCTGCAAGACTGTAAATCCCCATATTTCCCTTTTATAATCGTCATTTGCTTACATGTCATGCAGATTTCGAACAAACATTCGCGTCCGAGCTCGCTTCTCTACAGATTCACCAACCACCTCTCTCAAATACTTCCCCAGGCCTCGTTCCAGGCTGGACACTTTCGCCATCATCATCCAAGGGAGATCTTATGAATAGCTCACAGGGACATCTAGCGCTTCCTCATTCCCAGTCCTTCACAAGCGGCACTATCGATACTAGTATTCTCGATAGTCCCGATCACACCCGCGCAACTGGTGCTTCTAAACGTCTCAGTTCGTTCCTCAATCGAAACTTGAACGTCGATCAAGAAAATCGCCCTCCAAAGAAAGAAATTCGCAAGAGCTTCTTCAGTGGGAATGGATTAAGTATGAATGGTATTTCCATAACCCATAAGGACCGTGGCCGAAAAGAAGCCGTAGATGATTTCACAATTTCTGAAGAGAATGATTTGTCACATAGCATGGAAGATTCCAAGGAATGGATAACGCAGAGTGATCTTTCAGTTCAGCCTCCTCAGGGAAACTATACTACAAGTAATTTAGGTAATGGAAGGAGAAGCAGTAGTTCTCAACGTAGACCAGGTACCACAGGAACGGGTAGTAGTCAAGGTATAGGGGGACTGGGAATGGGAATGGGTATTGGAATGGGAAGTAATGGGAGCGGATTTGGTGGAAGTGTGAGGAAGAGGTTCAGTGTGTTAAGGTTGGGGAAAAAAGCGAGTACGGTGGGAAGCGGGTTGAGTGGAGACGTAACAGAGGAATGAGGTGGGGATCTTGACAGAGAAGCAGAGAAGTCCTGATACTGGGGAATGAAGGAAAGAGAGTAATGGGAGATTTTCTGGGTACGATCTACAAACATAACATGATACAACAATTATGTTATGTTTCACGTGGATCTTGGTTGTTTTTTTAACGAGGCATAGATGGATGGATATGGGTGGGTGGATGGATGGAGGCCCTCGCACCCCTCGACGGATAAAGTTTTCTTGCACATATCATAGGCTATCTGGCTTCTCTTTTGTCACATTTGTTTTGAGCGCGGAGCTGGAGCGTGGATCTGGAAGAATGGTTGGTGGTGGGTGATTTGTTCTTTTGTACAATTTTTAGTTCTTAGTGCGTGCGGAGGGTTAGGTTTCAAAAAGGAGTGAAGGGTGGGGAAAAAAAGGGGAGAATATAAAGTGGGGAAAGGAGATGAAAATACCCGAGATAAGTCGAAGTTGAATACCCAAAATACTCAGGTACTCGATATACCTGGAGGAAATACCTATAGTTGAGATACCATACATTACATACCTACATTACATTAGTTGCTTAATAATCATAGAGTACATACATACATGTATTTTGAGTTTTTTCTTCTGTCTCTTTTGGATGTGTTTCTGGTGTGGCTTATGAGAGAATTTGGGCGGGAGGGGGATCTTTATGGATTGTACATAGGTACTTAGTGTAGTGTATAATAACAAAGCGAAAAATCAAACATCGACAGGGCACTTCGACATCATAATTTTTTTAAGGAGAGTGATAGTGTAGAGGAAAGTTACCACAGTTTCTGGGAATTTCTACAGCATGGCAATTCAATGTTCGGGAAGTTTATTGGCGTGCTGGGATCTACCCACCTACATTCCAGAACAAACCTTGTACTTCAAGAAGTCTTTTAATCGGTTATTGAGAGATATGCAATGTAGAGTGTGGATTTTGTATCACTGTTAGAAGAAATGAAGTGATTGCACTGCAGGCGGGTGAAAAACGGGAGCCTCGAGTTACCTTGCCATCTGATCCGTGAATTATCCCACTTTCAGGAATTGATTCTTGTTTTCTTCTGGATCCTTCATGCAACAAAGTATACTCTTCAGAATGGTGAATATAGAATTAACAAGTGTTGAAACAGTAAGCCAGCGGGGCCTTTCAGGCATACCGAATGAGGAAGGCGAGGACGATTTGAGCATTAAGAAACCATCTTTAGATACGTGAAAATAGCCAGAATGCATTCTTGCTCTTGTCACAAATCCTGACTGATCTTCCTAGGTGAGCAGAAATCCTTGCATACTTTGCCTTCCAACATCCCATGAATCATCATCGAACAATTTAGCATCATCGGTAGTCGCACAGAGTGTCGAAAGAATTTCACAGAACGAGGATGATGACTTGGTTACGCTTCCCTCTGCAAAACTAGAAGAGTGGTTGAAACATGGTATTCAAATTCTGCGGGAGAGTCGGCAAAGAAGAAAGACTGCGGGTTCTGATCCAGAATATGAAGCATTAGAAAACGACCCAGGACTCGAGTATCTAGATCAACCAAATGTTGAAGTATCTTCCTCACGCAGTAGAGTCTCTGGGTCACAATCTGATGGCTAACTTCTTCAACGATACAGCAATAATTCAAGTTGTGAATTTAGAAACCAGCCGTGCTTTAGCTCAAGGAGAAATGGTTGATAAATTCTTGGACAGAGCCCGGAGAAATCCTTTCCACTTTAGAGAGATAAGTGCAGAGCCACCCGTAAATTTTACGATTGACACAGATGAATTGAGTGGCTTTCCGGACCACACGACTTATGACCCTGTTCGCTGGAATTGGGATACCGGATATGACAAAGATTTTGAAACATCATTCGAAATAGCATGGGAGAAGTATCATAAAAAGCTTTTTATGGTTGACGAATTCTCAAATGCTGCTCGTCGCGAGTGGATTCTAATATTACAAAAAACATGGCTCCGAAGACGTTTTATTGAGATCAAAGCTCTAAAAGATTCCATTATCCTTGGAATTCGCTGTGCCGAATTACTATGCATGTACGACAGCGATTCTTTTGACCCCAAAATCGGATCCATGCTTGAGTTTCTTTGTGATTCTGGGGTTGTTCGTCGGAAGACATGTAGTGAAAAAAAGTGGTATCTTATTGCTGGCAGATATCATTCCTATTTTCAACACTTACATGAGGTTAGAAACTGTCTTTGAGTCAGTTCCATTTAAGCCAAAATTCCAGGAGTGGATTCATTACATCGATATTGAAAACGTTCTTGCGCTTATACTCTCTGAGCTTATGATCATCATCTATTTCTGTACGCAGCAAATCAATCCCCCGGTTCACAAATTAGAAAGCCCCACTTCAAAGCATCTGAGGATTGACGATTTAAATGCAGAATCGTTAGTAGAACTTGGTGGTATCAGATTGATCTGGACAGATTTACTGGAGGGGCACTTTCTTTTCAATCTCGAACGTAAGGAATTACTACTCGCATGGAATAGACATCCTTTGTTAGGGCATCCAGCTAGACTTTCTGAAGAATATTGGTAAGGGAGTGTGTCTTCTCGGAATCCAGAAAAAATTACTGATGCAAATCAATCTGACAGCACTCGTAGATGGGATGTCTTTGATCCAGAACCATCCTCTAAACCACTTATTTCCCTTGAATCTGATTTCTATCACAGCATTAGGCGAACTTTTTCCATGCTAGATCCCTATTCAAAAGACCCTAAAAGATTTTACAAACTCCACATATGCACTCGCAGCGAAGAACCGACGGCAAGGATATGGAAGGATACTGGTTCCATAACCTCGTTAGAATACATCTTCCTAAACTGGTATCACAATTTGTCTTCGTCCAAGATTGAATTTGCCGCACGAAACAAATCTGAAATACCTTTAAGGACACATATCTCGATTATCTTGAACATCGCTTCCGGATACTCCGAGAATACATGGACAACCAAAAACCGCGAGGTTTCCGACAACTTTGGAGGGACAGTCGAGATTCACTCAATTATTATACGTTCTGGGAAGTTATAATTTTTGGGGCTGTTAGTATTTTCTTGGCAATGGCATCACTTGCAGTTAGCATTGCTCAGACATATGCTTCTTTCAAGGCTCTTGGATAGTCGATGTGGATTGGTGTTGTGGGATGTTTCGCTGAGAATGGGTTGATCACTCATGAGACAATGAGATACAACGATAGCTTGATGATGATGATAATGATGACGGGGTTATGATTCATATTTTCTTGGGAGTGGTTATGAACTAAATATACGACTGAATACCGTCATGTTTTTGCATTTTACGAAAATTCCACTAAGTAATTCAATCTTCACAACAATGGTTATTCTGCCCACCTTGAATCGTAAACTAACAAGCGAAGATGCCCTCCAAATCATCACACTAACAAACTTCTATGTCACTTCAGAATAAACATTTATACTCTGAGTCTCCAGATCTTTGATCAATTCTCTCCTGGGGTTTAAAATCTATTTTCCGACTCTTCGAAGTCATCGAGCACTGGATCTCCATTCCAAACAGCAAGGAAAGGTACATTCACAAGGATACTAGATCCTTCCGGATCTGCTTTCTGTAGGAAACATTTATGTAATTAAGACCTTAACTTAGCACACCCTCATGTTTCCAAGGAGGTCTCCATTACTCGGGCCTTAAGCTTGTGCTCCGCTGGACGTTATACACTTGTACATTAACAATCAAATAACCCGGAAATTACCATCTCATCGAAACCACCTTTCACTCTCTGTCGCTCTAGCATTGGGTCTTCATTTTATATTACTACCAACACAACATAATAAACCACCTACACAATAGTGAGACTAAATTCTCCCTCCAATATAAAAACATAAAACCAGCAAAAAACTTAAATCTAACACATCCATCCATCCACCATCCAAACCAACAAAACAAACAAACGCACACAACCTAAACACAGAGGCGATATCAACAACTTATAATCTATACACTAAAGCGTATTAACAGTCGGCTCTCATAGAAACTAATCTAATCGACCACTACCGAGAGCTGAGAACGCGCTAGTTGCTATACTAGTCGAGTCTTATACTACTAGCGTACTAATTCCTACGAGATAATATCTCTCCTATACGTAATACAAATTTCCCTCTATGCGAGAAAAGACACACGACTATCTGTGCCACTCTAATTCAATTTGGATTAGAGGAAAGATCGAAGGACCAATTATAGTATAGGTATGCACTTCGTACCTGTATTCCATGAAGAATTAATCAGGATGAAAATCCCGAACTCCTTTCATTATCCTCCCAGGTAGGTTCCAGTTACTGAGCCCACACATTCAACATCCAATATCCAATATTCAGTTTTCACCAATCGATAAATCAACAAGTTTCATGAAGTCAAAATGCAAGATAATATTGCTAGCCAAATTCACTTAAAGTAGGTACTTCCGCCAAATTTCAATGAATCTAACATTAAATAGCAAGGTATCGAACGAAGCAAAAAGACAATAGAAAGCAGAGCCTCGCCGCCTAAAGCCTCAAAATTATCGCAAATCGAAATTCAAATTCAACTGATTAGTCCCGTAAGCGAGAGAAATTGTGCAAGTAAATTATCCTCAGATGAAACCATATTCAGGTCCATCTTCATCCGTCCCAGTTCATTGCAACGCGTCCATTATGTTCCATCCCAAACCATTACCAGCAATTTCAATCTTTTGAATCAGCCGCATTCTCCTCGGCTGGTCATACGCCATTCTTCTTTCCTTTCCCCTTCTCCACCACCGGTATCGGTTCATTCAACCCTCCATCCCAACAAATCTTCATCGTAGTTGGGAAGGGGAACTCGGATCCCATCATCTTATCCATATAAACATAGAATCCTCCTTCTCTTGGAATCTTCTTCATTTCACCCTGAGGACCAGATGCTCTTCTCAAATTGTCAAGTCGGCCAATACATTTGAGCATGGCTGTAAGAGCTACACGCGAAGCTTCACCGCCGAGACAAGCGTGGGAACCGACGCCATACACGAGGTAAGAATCGACTGGACGATCTAGACGAACTGACTTTGGATCGGGATAGATTTTAGGGTCCTGGGCTAGTGAAACCTGAGGTTTTGTTAGTTTATATTTATGAGATCTACAAAGGGAGACATACGAAACTGACGAAAACTGAATCGCCAGGCTTGCACTCGACTTTTCGAGATCCATCGTTGATGGTAATGTTTTGATGACATGTTCGGTAAGCACCGAATGTGCCGTACATTCCTGTATATTGTTAATAAATGGTACAAACAGATTAGACAGATAGAGCTAACTAATTCCTTCCAACAGGTAATGCAAGAGAATATCATCTGCTTCTGCTGTGTTGAGCTTTGCAAGACGGTTAATCTCCGGAAGATGCTCTTTGCCATCACCAAGATAAAAGTCGAGGACTTGACCAAAAACTTGTGCTTGGTTTGCTACCATTGCTCCTGCTGTTGGCAAAATTTGTGACCAACTAAAAACATTAGTAAACATAGTAAGCGATTGGAGGATACACTAACACAGTCTCATGAACGCCCAAGCCAGCCTTCAACAAATGGCGCACCATGTGCACACCGTAATCTTTAAGTGCATTGTTTTCTTCCATGAAAGTATCAACAATACCTGATACAAGACTAGTCTTTGAGATGAAGTTCACGTTTTGCTCAACTAGTTGACCAAGATCTTGTGTAACTGGAAGACCAGCAGCACGTAATGAAAAGGTTTTGGCTGGGTCGACATCACCAAAAAATATTACGATGAAGATAACAGCCAACACCATGTACAATTCATGCTCGGTATATACGCCTTTGGGATTCTCTTCGCTCTTGAGTGGTAGATGGAAAACATTGGCGGCAAAGTGTACATGAGCTAGGTAATGTTAGACAAAAATAGAAGGACCCAGTTGACGAAATTCTCACCGGAATTATCAATATCGCGAATGACATCAACCTGGTTGGTCGTGCCACCGATATTGTAGGACCATTTCTTGAGGAGTTTTGGAACAATACTTTCGTAGTAGTTCTTGACACTTTCGTGCCACTTGTCTTGGTAAAGACATTCCTTCATTTGATTACGACGCTCGGCAAAGAAGTCGCCATCACCAGCCAACATGAAATTAGCACCTAAAGTTATATTAGTACTGGGCGTATAGAATTCGCAACGAGCTTATATACCTGGTTTTCCCATGAGGTAAGCAAAACCTCTGCGCCAATTATCGACGCCAAATACTTCTGCATTAGTAAGAACACTCTTGACTCCATCAAAGGTGACAATATTCTTTCGCTCTGGAACCTTGACTGGTTTGTCCCAACTGTAGTCATCCGCACGGCCGAGTTTCTCCATAATCTTTTTGTTTTCAGACGGTATCGTAAGAGGATAGTGGGCATATATGCTATTATACGAGAAATGATTTGGGAAAGCTCGGATGAACAATTTGTAGAAAACGCAACCTTGATTGACGTTTAAATCAT
This sequence comes from Botryotinia calthae, assembly GCA_004379285.1. Lineage (NCBI taxonomy): Eukaryota > Fungi > Ascomycota > Leotiomycetes > Helotiales > Sclerotiniaceae > Botryotinia > Botryotinia calthae. The sequence goes on from PHWZ01000056.1 coordinate 108,522, forward strand.
ACTTAACTTCGGTGACGCCCCAATTCGTAAGGTTTGCTGGGTGATAGTCGGTAGTGTAGAATCTGTCACCACGGACCAATGTAACTGCGTCAGAAAGAATGCTACGACTGATTGTATAGGTCGGACCAATGCCAACACCTGGATCCATAGGCTTCTTGGCATCTTCACAAACCAATCCGGCGTAAAGTTCGACCAAATCAGGCTCATCGAACAGAACCTTCAATTTTTCATAGACGGCTGGATCTGAATTGATATCTGAAAACTTTTCATGTGGTATAAGGCCAAAGTGTTTGCGGAATTCATTTAGAGTTGCGCACTTCCATGCACGAGCTTGTTCCATCCCAAGGATTTCAACAGCACGAAGGACTGCAGGAACGTTATTTGCTCCTGATGACCCAGCCAAGTCTTCAATACTGGCGGTCAATTCGTTAACAAGATCATCATCATTGAGCTTTCCGTCAGTACCTCTCTTCATACCAGCGAAATCTCGTTGTAGGGGATCTTCTGGTGTCATTGCTTCGAGTTTACCCAAACCAATGAGAAGCTCCTGCATGGTGACTTCCTTGTAGCTCTTTCCAAAGATTTTCATGTACAGATCTTCTGACCATTTCTCATCACGTTGACTGATACAGGAATGCCATCGATACACGCTATGTACACTTAGCTTTACATATGGGAAGGCAAGTTAATGAAAAGCTTACAGATTGAATTCGGCAGCACATTGGTTCCCGACTCCAGCTTCAGTTCCGGGCTTGCTGTTTCTTTCCATTTCGATTCGAGGATCAAGAGTCCTATTGGATTTTAGCTATATTATTTCTTCGTCTAAATTTAAACGACTCTTACCAGGTAGAATTGACTCGATTCAAACCGACGATTGTGCGAAGATAATCGAGCAGAATGATATTAATGTAGAGACCGCAAGTAATAAGCCGTCCGGTTTGAAAGAGATCATTATCATACTTCTTCCAGGCTGCTTGCTTTTTATCGTCTGGTAGATTGTCTTTGGGGGGTGTAAAGCGTCCATTCTCGTTTATTGTTGCCAATTGTTTCACTACATAGTTGTGAAAACGATTGAACATCTATTACGCTTTAGTTGTAGGTCTGCGGTTCATATAAGCAACTTACAATAAGAATGCATCCAACTCCAGGAGGAAAACCTAACAATCTCTTCTCGGAGAAACAATCCGGTTTTAGTTCTCCATCTTTAAGTGTGCGCATGTTATTTTGTTCATCCTGGTTGCTTCCATACAAAGGAGAAAGATCTAAATAAGAGGAGGTCATTGAAATATTGAAATCTTCGTGCGAGGTGCGGAAGCAGTCATGAATGATAATGCTTGCAATATAGTAAAGCATACTAGATATATTGTTCGGGTGGGGCTTGAATCCACCATTTTCTCGGCTCATGATTGTGTCGAATATGAGGCCTGGATCTGGTTTTGGGTTTGGTTGAACAATTTTTGGTGTAACACTTCGAGCGTATGCTGTGCCTGCTTTTCCAATGTCGGGAAATCTGATGTTATTGAATCTACGAATAATGATTAGTTGGAGATATAACCTGTATGATTCTGGTGATATACTCACGAGCCATCAGCTTGTCGGTAATTGTACTTATCACCAAGCATTGAAGCTGGTGGATGTTCCAAGGATCCCCATAGCTCATCAACGAGTACTTCCGTAAGCTTAACTCGAGTCTTGGAGGTTCCAGGAAGGTTTGCAACCAACTGTCCAATCTTAGTTCTTATATGTCAAAATCCAAGGGTCAGACTTACCTGAATAAGCTTCTCCATTAACATGGTCTTATCATCTGCCAGATTTGAGGATCCTAGTTCTTGCTTTATAGTCATCTGTAATGTTTCCAGATCCTTAATTCGCAATGCTTTGAGATCATCCAACAAGCCCGAATGCTCTTGTTTTGTATTGTATGAGCCATCTCCAGTTTCGGTGTTTAAAGGACGATTGGCCGTGCTAATGACTTTTCCAAGTGACTCGAGAGTTCCTACGATACCAGCGCGTTTTAAACTGTGATCGGGACCTTCGAATACTTGAGGATTGGAGCTTGCATTGCCATTAGTAGACTTTTTAGGCACACCTAAAGTCAAACGACGTGCTGGGCCGCCTGATGAGGTTGCTCCATTTTCAGCGGAGGCAGGTGAAGGTTTAGTGTTTTCCTTGTCTTTATTTTTAAAGACACTCGACAGGCGTCTCATCATTGCGATTGAATTAATGAATTAGCCTCCACTTGAGCGTTAGCATCGTCTGAAGATACGACAAATTTAGACAATGATACAATAGGAAGCGAAAGTGCATCGTTTTACTTATGACTTACCTAGGAACAATTGATTATCAGTTGCGTAGAAGAGGAGAGAGCGTGGTATAAGCTGAATCAAGGTGCTACAGAAATATCTGTGTTATTTGTACTCTCGAACGAGAGAAGAGAGGCAAGCTGTAGATAGCTTTTGTTAAAAGGAAAAGGGAAAGTGATGTAAGAGGGAGGGAAAAAACGAGGCTGGAAGCTGAGCTACCTGGTAAGCAATTGAGGGGGAAAGGAAAGCTCTCCCCTCGATTTGATAGCTCCTGCCGTGTTGCAGAAAACGGAATTGATATCCCCTTCATTGTAACCCAATCAAAGCCTGTGAATATCAAATTAAAGGGTTACATCAGAGCTGTTCAGAGGCTGAAATATTAGCAATTCATTGGACAATGCGTTAACATTTTCAGATTGAGGTGAGACTTGAATGTATGCAAAGTGGCAGATTTGGACATGGCGCTACTTGATAGGAAATGCTTGCACTGATGTATCTATCATCAAGTTGCCACACGATATACTACTCGGTATTATCCTAAAGATTTGATGGTACGGCCATGATATTATTATTGAGTCTCTAAATTGGGATTCGGTGGTCAACAAAAAGCTTTATAAAAATTTCCGATGGCTTGATTCAAATCTCAAAATCGAATGATCTCTCAGGTTTGTGTGTTGCTTGAATCATACATACACGAAAACCAATGACACAAGGTAGACGAAACTTAAATGTTTCAAAGCTGCTTCGATATTTGATTGACTTATTGAGAGCACAACATTGTACAGAGGTCGCGGTCATTTTGGAAGAGATTATAGGCATCTTACAGGGTTTGAGCCTGAAATTCCACTTTTACTGATACGTGGTTTTGGCCCACTAAAATATAATGGTTTACAGGATATTTATAGGCTTATAGACCCATAAAAGCACAATATGCTGGCAGCTATATATATATACAGAGCTTATAGGAAGTTATTACTAAAATAGGGAATTTTGAGGGCATTTCGAAGATATTACGGGAACACCATTACTCAGCCAGATGGGACCCGAACCACAGGAGGTAATGTGATCTTGTCATGGATTGGTTATAACTCTACATAGTAGGTTTAATGTTGATCAAACTACTTATACTTTTGGGGTTACGCGGCCTAGTGGTAGAGTGCTTGGTGCCGTGACAGATCTTGACATACGATTTGAGTAATCGGGAAACTCTTCTTCGAAGGAATCTACAAACTTAACAAAGAATAATAGAAAACTAAAAAAGAACTTTAATAATTATAAAGTTCATATCAAAAAAAGAATAATGAGAGATTATAGAATAAGAAGTATACTATATTGTAAAAGAGTAGAAGGTGGTAGAGGTCATATAAGAAAAGCCTTCGCATATATCATAGAAACACTAAGTGACTACATATAGTAAATAGGGTGAATCACTACATTGCGGCAGCGAGGTGATGTTATACTTAAACTATCAATTTCCCTTGTTTTAATCTATTTAGTAAATAATATACGGCATTGCCTTATAAAGCCCCTATAATCTCTTCCAAAATGATCGTGATCTTCATACCCGACCCTGCAAGTCGATATCTGGGGAAGTAAGAGGATTTCGCCAACGGCTGAGGACTCCATAACAAATACACTATTTGCTTCACTTTGCAGGATGTGTGTGTTGGTGTATTATTGAAGCTGCTGAAAATGAAGCTATAGGTATATGAAGAAGTCCCACTTGAGTACTTCGTGGGTAAAAAAGCATTGGCTACTGCACAGCTCGACCCCTCAATCTCCTCTTTCCAGGGGCTGTTGAAGCTCAAAGCATTCGAATTTGTCTTCTCGCAGAATAGTGAGGAGAAGATGGCGTGCAGAGCAAGGATTGTGGACGGCTGCAATGCAAGGTAAAGTTGCATTTGATAGATCTCATGATTTCCCAACCAATTGGACCACTCGGTATGACATCCCATCCAATTGAAGTTGGAGGGTTACAGGAGGGAGACACGGATTGGAATCGGTATTTGTATTTGTATCTACAATGATAACAAGTGAGGACCAACAAAAAGGAGGAGAGAGAGGGAGAGAGATAATGAAATGAAACATGCTAAGCCAACTTTGAGTCTATCATATTATGTGATGAATGATCTACACTCACCGCTTTCACACAGCTAGATTTCGATATTCGACCTACACTCTCGAGACCCTTTCTAGATCCTTTTTAGATAGATGTAGATATCTAAGGTAGGTGCTAGACAGCTAGTCTATGGTTTTGCTTTGATGAGGCTGATCAAAGTTCAATATGTCCTGGACAGAAGAGTGCAGAGTACAGAGTACTGCCAAAGTATCGTTTTGAATAGGCCTAGACCGTACAGTTGGCAGGGTGCGTTGGATTTCCCTCATGATGATCATCATCATGATCGGTGATTTTGTGGCGGATGTTCCGTGCCTGGCCCAATTGGCCTCAATAGTCAAAAGTCAAATAATTTTGAAGATCGACCGCCAACAAGCAAGTTCACCTCGTTCGCCTCGTCCACTTACTTCCCCGAGCTCAGCGCTGTCTTCTTAAATCTTCAACAATCTTGATCAATCCCTTCGGACCATACAGTTTCAATTCTTTCAAGATGGCAGTCACATTAAAGGTCACAAATCGCTGTAGGTTGCTCAATCTGGCCATTGAATATTCTTAAAGCTAATCTGCAAAGCCCCCAAAAACCCCATCAAACGTCTTCCTACCTCTATAGATATCGACGAAACGACCACGGTTCAAGATGTTAAAGATAGATTGGCTAAGCAGGCTGGCGGCTGGGATCCCAATAGATTTGGTATATTCGATCCAGAACAGAAGAAGATCTTGAAAGATAGGAAAGCATTCATTTCTCAACACAAAGAAGTGATTATTGGAAAGGAAATCTTGATCAAGGACCTAGGTATATTCTTGCAACTCATCACTCGATTCAAACACACCAAACTTACGTTGTACTCTATTATAGGTCCTCAATTAGGCTGGCGTACCGTCTATATAATTGAATACCTCGGTCCTATCTTAATCCACCTTGGATTTCCCCTCCTCCGCCCTTACATTTACTCTCATCCTACCACTTCTATTGCCCCGCTCTCGAATTCTCAGCTGCTCTCTATGTCACTCATAGTTCTTCATTTCCTCAAACGCGAATATGAAACCGTTTTCGTTCACCGTTTCTCCTTGTCTACAATGCCAGCTAGAAACATCTTCAAAAACTGCGCTCACTACTGGCTTCTTAGCGGTCTCTACATCGCCTACTTTATATATGCCCCCTCATCCTACACTGCCCTCTCATCGCCGAAAATTGACTACTTGAATATTGCTGGAGTGGCTCTATACCTCTTTGGCGAGCTTTCCAATCTCAAAACCCATCTTACTCTCTCCAACCTTCGCTCGCCGGGAGGGACTGAACGTGGAATTCCCCAGGGTTACGGATTTTCCATGGTAACGTGCCCTAATTACTTTTTCGAGACGCTCGCGTGGGTTGGTATGGTCTTGGTGACTAAGAGTTTGAGTACGGTCATTTTCGCTATCGTTGGGACAGCACAAATGCAGCAATGGGCCGTCAAAAAGGAAAAGCAATACCGTGTCGATTTCGGCGACAAGTACAAGAAGAAGAGAAATGTCCTCTTTCCTACTCCAGGAGCTTTCATCAAGGAACTTACTGGTTAATGGTCTTGAGATTTTGATGAGGAGATTTCCCAGGACGATAAGAATTTGATGGTATGGCTGTATTTGCCAGGGATGGAAATCCTGGTGCTCATACGAATCACCAGCATTGTTTCCAAGTAGGTTTTTAATGGGCTAAAGATCAACCCCAAAAGTACACTATAGAGCACATAATACTGTTTGCTTGCCAGGCGAATACCAATAATGTTCTGAACCATCCTACCAAGTTTCTTCTTGATTTCCAATCTTATATATAGGTGACTTGTTCCCTCTAAATGGCCGTGTTCACTTGACGCAACTGACTCGCAAAAATGCGGATTCCAAGACTCGGTATGCCTCAGTCTTTCGTCATGAGACAAGTGCTCAGCCCAATATCATAAACGTATCTTGGTGTCAGCTTTGTTTTTCGACCATTTCACTGATCTCCAAAATGAGCTCGCAACAAATCCATCTTGGAAAGTCGGCTAGGATGAATTTAACTCAAACTTCTCCCCTTCGACAAATTCTACATAAATTGATGGCAATTCTTAATCATTTCCGTACAATCCGCTTTTCAGATAGCCCCTTGATGGCTCTCCTTCAAGCAGCATACAAACATCGAATAGGATCCTTGACCAGAGTCTAATGCTATTCGTTTCAATCGTTTCTCTTTGTGTTTGAGGGGCTTTGACATTTCATGCGACCAATCATACCCCGCATTCGAGATCTGACCACAGCTCGTTTCACACACACTCCAGCTATCGATTAACCTTATTTTTCTTAACCTTATATTATAATTCAAGCCTTCTAGTGTATGATCCTCTACTAGAAATTGTTAATAACAGTTGCCACCCCTCTTATATCGAGGTACTAAGGTTTTGCAAGTGTGCTTCAAACATTCAGCCCTGTTGCCGCAGTTAGTTGTCACACTCAATTCGTTGAGAATGTAAGTCTGTGCTGCTTTCTCTATGCTCAAGTCTACCACATATGTGATTTTCCGGCATCAAAGACTTACAGCTCAAGACTTTTAGTCGGGAAGATGTGCTTGAAAGTGCACTTTTTCTCTGTGAAGCGTTTCCAATTCCGCTTTGCCCTCAAAAGAAATCTCCCTCTACAATCTCTTATATTTCTCTCTCTTCCGTCTCTTTTGTTGTTTCTTTGCTCGGTGATTTTGATAATTATCCAGTCTTCCTTCTTTCTATTTAATATTTGCAGAGCAGAATATAATTGAGTAATAGTTGATTCTATTACCAATCTCTTTCAGAATAATGTATACACCATCACTCTTCTCGCTGGCACTCCTCGCCTCAAGCGTTACTGCATCGATCACTGATGCCCCGTCGACAAACAATACTGCCTCGGTCGCCGCTGCTAGTACCTCTGGGATGACGTTATCCCAAGCGATCATGGCTAATAACGAAACTCTATCTACTCTTTCCAGTAAGTTAAATAGTATTCCTCTAATATTACTATATTGACATTCGCAGTGCTTCTCGGAAAACAGCCCGCACTCGTAAGCGCGCTCTCCTCCAACTCTTCATCGGGAATTACAGTCCTGGCACCAAATAACGCGGCGTTCACGAAATTCCTTGCGACGCCTGCAAATAAGGCCGCAGCTAGCCAAAGCGACGTCGTTGCTGCTGTTCTTCAATATCATGTTTTGAATGGTACATTTCCAGCCAGCATGTTCTCAAAGGACGCAAAGTTTATTCCGACGCTTCTAAAAAATGAGAGCTACACCCAAGTCACAGGTGGACAAGTAGTACAGGTTGCCCTGGTTGGTTCAAATGCTGTTGTTACCACTGGATTAAAAGAGAAAAGTACTACAACACAGACTGTAAGCAATTACCCAATTCTTTTCGTCCTTTGGACTTGTTGCAAAAACAAATCTAACATGAATCAGGATATTATGTTCAACGGAGGCGTGATGCACATCGTCGATACAGTTCTTACCATCCCCATTTCGCCATCCATGTCAGCCATCGACTCAAACCTGTTGTCCCTTGCAGGTGCCCTTACAACTACTTCCCTCGTAGCACCAGTCGACTCCCTCAAGGATGTCACTATCTTCGCTCCTTCTAATGAAGCTTTTGAGAAAATCGGGAACACGGCTGCTGCTCTACCTAAAAGTGACCTCAGTCAAATCCTCGAATACCACGTTCTCAACGGCACTGTATGTTTCTCTCTTTCTCTCGCAATTCCTTACTTCTTAACTAACCCATTCATAGGTCGGCTACTCCACTCTCCTCTCCAGCGGGCTAGCCAACGAATCTTTCCCATCGCTCATGGGCCAATCCCTCACCGTCACCTCAGAAGACTCCAAAATTTTCGCCAACAGTGCCGAAGTCATCGGCGCTGACATAATTGTTTCTAACGGAGTCATGCACATTATTGACAACGTTCTCAACCCCTCTAACACATCTGTTGTTACAAACCCTACTGCCACTTCGCAACCTATTGCCTTCGAGGGCGCAACTAGTGCGGCAGTCGCACCATTCACCAGTGGTATTACGGCGACAACTACAGCCCCTAGTGCAGCTACGGGTACATCAGGAAGCGAGAAGAGGATTGGAGGAGAGAGTTTGGGAGGTGCGGTGGCTGCGGTTGTGGGTGCTGCTATCATGCTTTTGTAGTTGGAGTGGTGTGGTGAAATGCGATTATTTTCTTTTACAATTTTATACAAGACAGAATTTTATGAAATGATACCATAGTCTTTTATTTACAGAAAGCTTTCTTAACTCCCATGTCCATAATACAAACCAACCATATGTGCTATTGTAAACATTTGCATTGGGGGGGGTGAGAGAGGATGTATACATGATGTGATCACTTTGAAATAGATTTTTAAAAAGAGTGAGTAAACTCTTTTGCTTACAATTATTATCACCAAAGGAATACATTATTATTAAAGTGAATATATTATTGAGTTGCATATAATAACATGAATTCTTTCACTAGTGTCACAGCAACAATACCTACCAACAGCACAGACAGCTTGATGATTACGTAACCACAGCTTGTTTCAACGCGAACGCGACAACGACAATTATTTGCCAATAATTCGATTATTTACTTAGCAACGATAAATCCCACAGCTTCTCTGGACGCATACTATCCAACTACAGTTACAATACTTCTCAGATGATTCGCACACCATGGCCGAACTCGAAATTGGCCAAACGGTGGAGCTTGGAAATGGTGCTATAGCAACTATTCTATGGATAGGGACGGATCCAATATTTGCTTCAGGGGACTGGGTCGGAGTTGAATTAGAAGATGGAGGAGGCAAAAATGATGGCAGTGTCCTGGGAAGGCGATATTTTCAGTGTGAGATGGGCAAAGGAATGTTTGTTCGCCCATCTACTATTGCTATTATCGATCGAACTACACCACCTCCAAAAGCGCCTGCGCCTGCAAAGAAACCTGGTCGACCAAGTAGCGTTGTTGGCCCGGCGGCACGAAGAACAAACTCTGTGCCAGATAATGGCGTAAAAAGGAAAAGCATGAATGCTCCAAGTCCCAGCCCCATGGGAAGACAGCCATCTGGCCCTTCAGGCCTTCGTGTATGTATACGTTCATATTGAAGATGTCCATATTCTAATCCTATGTCTAGTCTCCCACAAAATCCCCTACAAAACAACTATACTCCGCAGGTACTTCAGTTACCTCGACCCCTAGAACTGGAACACCTGCGAATTCTCGTGCACCTTCTGCCGGCGTTACAAGACCTCGGCCGTCATCTGTAAGTCGAACATCAATGGGCCCGCCACCTCCACCTGGAGGACGAGGAAAACCATCAGCTGGAGGTAGTGGTTTGGCAAATAGGGTCGGGGCACCTGCAACAAGGACAACTGCTTCTCGTCCCACCTCTTTGGCCCCTAAACGCACACTTCGACCTGCTCCGGACCGCGCACCATCAGGGTCTAGACAAGTCAGTACCGGACATCTTAGCGACGGAACTCATGACATGGTTGATGAAGATGGACTGCTATCACCCTCACTGAGGAGTGATACGGATCAGTTGTCTCCGCAAGCTTCAAGTCCCATATTTACTAGGACTGGGCGAGAAGCTTCGCCAGCAGGATCACCAGCTGGACAGCGTATTGCGACGAGTACAGCGGCTAGCAGAGAGATTGAGGATCTGAAAACAAAGTTAAGGGTGATGGAGAAGAAGCGAATGGAGGATAGGGAGAAGCTGAAAGGTTTGGAAAATGTCCAAGCAGAAAAGGAGAAATTCGAGGGGATTATTCAGAAGTTACAGACGAAATATCAACCTCAGCAACAAGAATTAACGGACTTGAGAAAACAATTGAAAGAGTTCGCTGCTAGATTCGAGGAAGTGGAAAGTATGCAAGCCGAACATGAATCGATACTTGAAATGGCAACACTGGATAGGGAAATGGCAGAAGAAACAGCCGAAGTGCTCAGAACTGAATTGGATGCCTTGAAGCAAAAGACTGAAGAGTTGGAGTTGGAGGTCGAGGTGTTGAGAGAGGAGAATACAGAATTGGGAGGAGAAATGAGCGCAGAAGAGAAGACTAGTCAAAGCTATCTGCAACTGGAAAGAAAGAATGAAAGATTAACCGAAGCCCTTCTGAGGCTCCGGGATCTGACACAACAAGCTGAGGCCGAGCTTAAAGACGAAATCAAGAGTCTACAAGAAGATGTTCGAGATCTCGGTAGCGTTAAGGAAAATTATGATGCGGTGAAGGGAAAACTTGCTCAGTCAGAAGCAATCATTGAAGATCTCCGCCAACAACTTGATAATGCTCTAGGTGCGGAAGACATGATTGAGGAACTTACTGATCGAAATATGAGTATGAGTGAGCAAATCGAGGAACTAAAAGTTACAATTGAGGACCTCGAAAGCTTGAAAGAACTTAACGATGAACTCGAGATTAATCACGTTGAAACCGAGAAAGAGATGCAGGAAGAAATCGACTTCAAGGAAAGCATTATTAATGAGCAAACAAGACGAGCAGCCCAACAAGATGAGACATTGGATGATATGGAATATACTCTGTCAAGATTCCGTGAGCTAGTTACTAGTCTACAAAGCGACTTGGAAGATATAAGAGCATCACATGCCGTAACAGAAACAGAATCGGAACAATTGAACAGCCGAACACGTGCAATGCAAGACTTGAATATGAAGCTACAAGTTTCTGCTGCCAAAACACAAGTCAAAACAATCGACTTGGAACTACGTCGCTTAGATGCCCAAGAAGCATCGGAACATCTGTCTATCGTTCAACTATTTTTACCAGATCAGTTCAATACAGAAAGAGATTCAGTTCTGGCATTGTTAAGGTTCCGACGTGTAGCCTTCAAAGCAAATCTTCTACACGGATTTGTTAAAGAGAGGGTAAACGGACAACCACCTATTGGCCATGAGGACGACATCTTTGCTGGATGTGATGTTCTTGATAAACTCGTATGGGTTGGTGCCATGTGTAGCCGATTTGTCAATGCCATCAGTCACTGCTCAATAGAGGAATTTGGAAAATATGAAGGCGCATTATATGAACTTGAACCTGTTGAGAGAGCACTTAATGGATGGATAGATGGTTTAAGGAGAGACGAATTGAAGGAAAAGCAATGTGCTGGCGAATTGCAACGCACTATTGCTCTGATGTCTCATCTTGCAGAGGTTCATCTTGGAAATAGTCTTGCTAATTATGCTGATGAGGTTCATATGCGTACTCTTGTCATGCAGAGCCAGCTGGAAAATGCTGCAGCAGCAATTTTATCTACGAGAACAATGGTCCAAGCCATCATACCCAGCCAAGGGGAAGATGACGAGCTCTTTGAACATTTCTCCAAGAAGACGGAGGCAGTCATTAGCCAGACGCGCAGTGCAAAGGTCATTGTTGGAAAAGCAGTCAGAGAGATTGAAGACATGAAAGCTCGATCGTTATCACTTATGCCTGATACCATTGAATCATTTGAGCAATGCGAATTGGCAACTCAACAACTCACAGACTACACACGTCATGTAGGAAACGACCTATTCACGGTATTACACGAAGAAGGTAGAGCCGAGCCATACACATATGTAGAAGTTCAAAGTACCATCTACCAGACCACTTCAAACATACTTTCAACTGATGAATCCGACTTATTTTCTACCTACTCAAACAAGCTCAGGCTTCTCAACAATCAACTAATCGATCTCTCAACTTTGACATCCGATCTCGACAAAACCCTAGAATTCGAGCTTGCAACAGCTCCTTGGATTCTTCGATCTCAAGAACTGAAATCTTCCAAGACAGTAACCGTCGACACCCAAGAAGAACTCCGTCGTCTCAAAGAAGACAATCATGAACGTCTCCGTCTTATCGCTTTACGTGATCAAACTCTCGAAGAATCATCCGTCAAAATCGAACTTCTGGAAAGTCGCATGAGAGATGCCACCAAGAAAAACGAACGTATCAATGAACTTGAGCGCAAAATCGAAGTTGCCAAGAATCGTGAAGCAGAACTTGCTGAGGCAATCGAACTTCAAAACAAAGAATTATCAACTATGGAAGCCGATCGCGAGAAGTGGAAGAAGATTGCGGATGAGAGTAAAGCATTGGGTGAAGTCGTATCAGGTTCTAAAGCAGGCCAAGAACGTGCCGTCGCTACTGCCAGAGAAATGGATGCGCTCAAGACTGAAATTGCTAGTCTTCAAGCTGCAGTTCGTTATCTCCGAGAAGATAATCGACGGGTTAAACTTTCGGAACGCGAAAATATGTCTTGGTTGGATGAACCTTTGATTAAATCTAAATCTGTTGAGGAACAGAGGAAAGCATTGGTAATAGCAGAAGGTCAAGATGTGCTAAGCGAACTCTTGACATTGGCTACGGGAGAAAATTCGAGAATTTATGATTTGGGTGCCATAAAAACGGATAGAGGCAAGTGGAGACCAGCAAAGAGTACACCGGGATACTGGGTTGCGAGACAGAGGGAAGAGTATGAGGATTGGAGGGCTTGGAAGGAGGAGGTTGTTAAGAAAGGAAGAGTTTTGGGGGAGAGGGAGGGGAATGTAGGAAGAGGGGTGGGGACCGGGAGGAAGGGGTTGAAGAAGGAAGGGGAGAGAAATGTTGCTGCGAAGGTGGATTTGAGGTGGAAGGATTTAGAAGGGAAGGGAGCAGGAAGGGGGAGAGAACTAGAGATTGTAGAAGCTGGGGAGTGGGAAGGGGTTAGAAGGGAATGGGGGTTTGTTTGAATGACTGTTTAGATTTATGAGAGGAGAAATAGAGAAAGAAAGAAGAGGATGATTATACCCTATGCTTTTGTTATCTATACAGCTAGAAATATCTGGTACATTCTATCGATTATTGAGTAGAGTATTATGTATGGTATTTACTCAATGAAGATCAAATTAATTTCATCATAGTTTCTACCTGACCCCCAGAAAACATCTTTGGGTTTGCTACATATGGCTAGAGCTGAGTCTTTCAAAATAGATGCATAGAGGATAGAATATATCACTCCTGCTTTGTTTAGAAATCAGAAGACTTTAACAGTATAAATATCATAGAACGAAATAAATGAAAAATTTGAACTTTCGCATCATCTATCTATCTATCCATCATGTATGCATGTATCATCTGATATAATTACACAATCTTTACCTTTTCTACTTTTCCCCCTCCCCTCCCCCTTCGGATCCCCTTTGCGCACTAGCAAAGAATATTATAAGAAGATATGGGGATTTGTGGATTGTTTTGATTGTTGATGGGTGGATAGATATACTTTCCAATTTCTGATTTGGGGGGGTTTTTGTTTGGTCTGTTGGTTTGTTGGTGCTCATATTGATGTGGATCTGTTTGTGAGTATTAATGAGTATTTGTATATGTATAAATATTGATTCAAATATATTTATATAGTTCGTTCAAATCTGTGCTATACTCAAATCTATACTCAAATCTATAACTATAAAGAATCACACATATATAAATGTAAATGTAAATACAAGACAAGAAAAGAGACGAGAAGAGTAGAAATCGTAGATTAAATACAAAATCACAATACAAATATGAATAAAAATACAAGGGAAGGGAAGAGAAGAATAATAGAAAAATAAAAATAATCTAGTAGGTAGTAGAAACAAAAAAGGAAGAAGAGAAGAAGTGGGAAATAGACGAAGTGAGAAAGAGAAAGTATTAAATCAAAATTGAAAACTTATGATTAAGTTAAGTCAAGTTGAGTTTGTAAGTTTGTAGTATGTATGTATGTATGTATGTATGTATGTATATATACTATAATACACTATAATATAGAAAATTGAATTCGAGTTTTAAAGAAGAGAAAGAGAAAGAAGGAGTAGAAGAAGGAGAAGAAGAAGTCGATTCTTGATTGATTCTTATCATCAATCTTTTATTTCCTTATTATTTTATCTAGATTCCGAGTCTCGAAGACTCGAAGCTCAAATCAATAAATTATTATATTATACATCATACATCATCCTCTCAAGCAAGCCGAACTGAATCGAACTGAATAGCTTCCATCGAAATCCAGCAAAATATACAGTTACTCACTCCTCACTACACACTACACACCAATTACTATTTTTGGCGTTTTTGCTATATAACATTCCATTCCATTCTATACCCAATCATATAATATAAATATAACAATCCACTCAATACAAAATAGAGCAAAACAGAAAATAACAAAACAAAATTCTAATCTACATCTTTAACTATTCTCTTCCCTCTCTTCCCTCCCCTTCTCCTTTCCCTTCCCTTCCCTCCCAATATCCACAACCTCTTCACCCCCCTTCATAATCTCTTCACCCTCATTCCAAATCTCAAATCTCCAAATCTCCATACCCAATACCCAATAACCAATAATCACTCATTTTTACTTATACTCACACTCACACTCACACTCACACTCACACTCACACTCACACTCACACTCACACTCACACTCACACTCACACTCACACTCACA